>APFE030816460.1:44928-97539 GCA_000404065.3 Pinus taeda
TCTTCCAATTGTTGTGGTGTAACCCTTGTAGGTTGTGGAAGGCTAGGAGAAACAACACTTCCATATTCATAGCTGTGAGGGGTAGAGTTCATTGTTGCCATAATTTTACTTTCTAGTATGTCACAAAGCCCTTTTACTCTTTCGAATTGTTGTGGTGTTTCTCTAAAGAAGGTGTTGCTCTTTGTATCCTCATAATGTGTTATCATTTCCTCTGTGAGAATTGACCACGTAACAAGTCGTTTACAAGAACAAAGCCCTTTATACCATAAAAAATGATCCAGTTCTAAATATGAAGATGCAATACATACATTTTGTAATAGTTTTACACCATGTAGATCAAAATATTGCTCCATCTGAAGTATCCAATTTACCAGATCCTTGCCATCAAACTTCCCCATCTTGCTTTTTCTTGATTTTAGGAGCTCGATCTTGAAATGACTGTAACTCTGTACTTTCAGATCTTTAAGTTCTGAAATTGCGAGCTATAGTAGCCCTCTGTGTCCTCCTTCCAATGCCACCATTCTGATCCAAATTGAATTCTTCCAGGAAAAGTTATGTGAAATCTCCCACAGTGACCTGATTATAGACTAGTTTAGTAGAGCGAACTTGTACGATATGCCACGAGTCACTGTTTTAACCTTTAGCTCTGAAAAATACATAGAGAAAACTACAGTCCATCCTCTTTCTACAAATTCTTACGAAATTTCAATCCAATGCTCAGAGAAAAAGGTATGACTATTTTCCCCACGTCACCTATTTGGAATGTATTTCAGGAGTCTACAAAAAGCCCAACTTCCTCAGATCATATCTCTGCACATATAGTGTAAAAAGATCTGAAATTCAGACCCCAAATTTAGCGCGATGTCTTCTCAAATGGGTTTTTTGTTTAACTTCTGAAACGTCGTAGAAAAAAAGTTATAGCAAAAATTCCACGATGACCTGTTTGGAGCATCGAAACCCTAGAATCCAAAGCTCCGATACGAAATGTTATGAAACCAGCTCAAGAAAAGATAGAAAATATATATCAACACCTTAGAATTCAGCCTCTTCCAGGGGGAAACCTCATTTACATTACATAAATGAACAATTTTCGGATGCTACAAATTAAAAGACCTCCTTTCTATATATATGAGTCTAAGGGGTCATTATATAATCAGAGCCTACATAACAATAATAATGTAAGGGAAAAATAATAATAGTGGGATTCTATGGGGCACAATAGTAACAATATGGGCACTACATGGGTACATCAATATAATGAGGGGGTTGTACTAATAATAATAAGGGGTTACACTAGTAGTATAGGGGCCTAACATCTACACAGATTTATCACAGTCTTGAGGGCATACCCTATGGAAAAAACATGCTAGGAAATTACACTAACTAGGGAGTTATAGTTCTATTTTAGTTCATTTAGAGCAAATATTATCCACCCATAGTAAAAAGAACAACTCTTGCCTCCATAAGAGACTCAACCTAGGTGATTTGGATCAATAGATTCTGGGCATTTATTTAACTAAATCTTGACACGAACTTCAGATCTCTACAACCCTTAAACTAGGGTTACCTGAGTGAATATTATGCCAACGACTACTTCTGTTATGGCTCTAAATTCTAGTGTAGGACCTCCTCCATTTGTGTTGGTATTTATCACAGACCTTGCAACCTACTAACCACCACAACATAGGGTCTCAACCTTATCTTATATTTCAAAATTTGATGTGGCATTCACATAGAGACAACACTAAAATCACAAGCATGTATTCTCATGAGAAACCTCTCTCGATCTAAATCTTCTAAAATATAACAAAAAAGTATGTCGTCCTACCTCCAAGCTCAAATCCATTAAGTTATTAGGCATTCTTGTGAACCCTCACATGAAGATATTTCTCTTGGTGGATGAACATCATGGCTTCCCTTTAGTTGCCCTTAATTGACCCTCCTTGATCAAATGAGATCCTTCTCACTTCATGTACTTTCCTTCATCCAAATTCCTCCTTAAATATATTTCCTAGGCCTCTTAGGAACCCTCTACATCTTACGAGTTTTATCCACCTAGTTCTTGGGAAATATTAATTTTCATTTTTAATTTTCTTTTAGATTTTAAACCCCTTCACTAGGGTTGTTTTCCCACAAATTATTTTGTGACCAAACTCACAGAAAACAATCTCAATAAGTTTCTTGAGTACCTACCAAGCTACATAATTCAACAACATCATTTAGTAGCATAAATCATAACTTCTTCAAGATCATGTAGTCACTGAGGACTTGGTTGGGTTCCCAAGTTGGAAATTAACGGTAGTTGTGAGGGCATGATAGCTATGGATGGTCAAGCCAAGCCAAGGAATGAACATGTGTTCTAACACAGGACAGACAAAGTCAATGAATGATGAGGAGTGTTAGGAAGGGTTGGGGCATCGCAACAGAGAACTAGGTAAAAATTCATGGAAAGGAACAAATAACAGTGTGTGGAAGGGAGTGTCAATGTATTAAAGTGTGCCAAAGATGAATTTTGTTAGGAGAAGTTCGGAAAAAATATTGTAGCAGGCAATCCAACAATTTTGATAAGGAGCTTGACATAGTAGTTTTAAGAAAAGGGAGAATTTGTGCTAGGCATAACATTGTTTTTCATTTAGCTATTATTTTTATATGAGATGTGGCACACTTTGGATGCTTTCTCATGATTTAACCTATTATAGATAATTTCATATAGTACATTGTTATGTATAAGTTTTGGGGCACTCGGTTTGTGTCAACTTATATATTGTGTGTCTTGTGCATCATCTGGTTGTTTGGGAAAATTATACTCTTATAATTTGATAAACATAAAACATCAGCCAGGGATAGGTAACATTAGGGTATGTTGCGCAAAATAAATGTAGGATAATGCTTTAAATTCTTTTCTAAACAAAACCACACACACACAACCTCAATATCTCTTTTCCTCATCAACAATTAGTTGCAAAGGCTATGGAGTGGATTTAATCATCCCTATACAACACCTAAAATTGTTGATGGTCATCAGAAAAAGATAATGGATTAATCAAACAACAATTAAACCAATTCAACATTTCACAATGTAAATTAAATCTTGATCAAATAACTCAAGACATATTTATCAAATAAGATTCACCATTTAACCATCATACATGTACTACTATAAATTATAATAGAGGAACAAAAGATATGTAATAATTCTGTCAATTCATGAAAATAATTAAAAGAAACAGAAATATGCAACTACTAGAGTTGTGAGTAAAGGGGGGCCTCCCTTACTCACAACCCATTTAACTCGTAAAGGAGTTTACGCAATGAGATCAACAAAACATGGACTTTTATATTAATCTGGACAAATATTAGAGTAGTATAGAAGTCTGGTATATCCACCTCCCCTTCCAAATGAAACATAAAAAGTATTTATACAAGTGTAGAGGCATAAGCATGTCCAAATTAGGAAAAACAACATACTGCAACTGTTTGCTAACAATAACTAGAAAATAAAATAAAAATAGGCATGTTGATTTTGATCCATGAATAAAAGCATGGATCAAACTAATATCATTCAGTTTTTGGAGTTATTTCCTAATATGGGCATCTCAGAGAGGACTGAAGGTCTAGGAAGTTTCGGTGGCAATTTTGAGGCAACCAATAAGACAACACCCATGTAAGTGGATTTCTTAACAATAACCCATTTTTTTATTCTTCTCAAGGCTAGCTGGAACATTTTCAACAGTCAAGATCATTGCGAAAAATTAGAGTAGTTACAAGAAATCAACATATCTATAGGAAATCAACGATCGTACAAGAAATCATGGGATGTCTGTAGGAAGTCACAGAACTGCTTTGGAAGATAGTTGGTCTACAAAATATTTGGTCAACAACTTTGAAATTGCAAATAATTTAATGAGTAACATTAAAATTCAAAAATACTCAAGAATAAAGTGAAATGATACTTTTTCGAATGATTTGCATACGTTAAAGCTCACAACGCCCTTTTGGTCAAAACACATATAGTATGGCAAAAAAAAGAGTTATTAAGGGTCAAAACTAAAGGGGGGAAGCAAGGCCTTAGAAATGATAAAAAATGAACAAAGTCGGGGCTCAACATATCCCCCACACCTAGCTCCTTGCATGTAGCCTATGCAAGAAAAACTGTTGCAAATCCGAAGGAAAATTCACTCTTTTCCCTATGTTGCA
This sequence comes from Pinus taeda, assembly GCA_000404065.3. Lineage (NCBI taxonomy): Eukaryota > Viridiplantae > Streptophyta > Pinopsida > Pinales > Pinaceae > Pinus > Pinus taeda. The sequence goes on from APFE030816460.1 coordinate 49,126, forward strand.
GCTAGTACAACAAGATGATCGAATTTTTCCCCGTTGGACTCAAACTTTTAGAAACTTAGTTCAGTACTATTTATCCTTCTTCTATAGGTGATCAGTTTTAACCTAGTTTTCCTTCGTGATTTGGCATGCCTTATGATGCTTCACTTTCCACTCATCTATTTCTTTCTGCAAGCGTAGGTTTTTCTCCTTTAGAATTTCATTTTCCTTATGAAGAACATGTTCAGACACTGTCAAATAGATGATAGTTTCCTTCATCTCTTTTTGGGATTAATATTTCTTAGAAGTTTCCTCATCCCCATGATGCCCTTCAGAGGACTCAGGAAGACTTGGTTCCTCCCACTCTCGAAAATATTTGACTATTTTATTCCCACTTTCCTGTAGTTGTGGGTCTTGGAAAGACTCATCCTCCCACCCCTCTTTGTAAACAAACTCAACTAACTCAATCGTCCCACGGTCCCCCTTAGAGAAGTCTCAAGGCTTCTTATCCTTCTTATCAATTTTAATTTGTTCTACCCCCTCCTCTGTAGTTTCCTTTATCACCAACTTCTTCACCTGGCCTATCGTAAAATACCTAGTAGGAGGAGAGGTACCCTTTGACGACTTAGGCTACTTCCCTGTAATTTCCCCAATTACGATTGCCTCCTCATCTTTCTTAACCTCCTCTTTCAATTGACCATGGGCGAGGGGTTTATTTTTCGACTTCTCCCTTGGTTCTTCCTCTTTGGTTTTTGGTAAATCAGGTTCCTTCTCGTCATCCATAAAGTAATTCTAAGGTAATCATGTGGAATCCCCTTGCTCTAGTCCAGGCTTGCATGCTCTTTTCTGAGGAAGAGTAAGCAAATGTCCCTATTGAATCCTAGTTTTTAAACCAATGCTCTCCTTCTCGTGGAATTACACAGGCTCGGGTACCAGTTCCTTCATCAATGTGAACTTAACATTACCCACATGTGCCCTATCACCATTTAAGTTTATGGCGAAAGACTTCCTCACCTCTAACTTATGCCCTCTAAAATTTAGTAACAAAGGAAACCATCTTCCCTTCTCCAACATTTCCTTACTATGTGGGTGAAAATCCAGTAATGTAGGACCTTGAGCTTTGAACCTGACAGCAGACCACATTTTCAACCATACGTAGGAGTGGGAGAGAGAAGAGTTCAATCCAGTTCGATGATATGCTTCTAAGCCAAAGAGAGATAATGGAAAACCGGATAAGAACAAGAATGGTTTAATTTAAGAAAGTTTTAGGGTAATTAGGAAACCTCAAATGACATGAAAAGTGGTCATGATTTCCATCATCATCCGTTATGTGAGATAAGTGTTGGGAATAAATCGACATAGATATCAGAATAATAATAGGGAATGGGAACCCACGTTATGACACAAATGGCTCATAGTTGCCTTATTCTGTGAGGGTGGTCGTGACTTGTACTCATAAAAATTCAAAATTTTCGTACCATTACCTTTTTAGCCTAAGTATTCTAATGCTAAATGTTCCTGCTTAATCTTTCGTTACAATGGTCGAGTACCTTGGGTGACGATTGCACTTGCTTTGAAATAATAAACCACTTAGAAACCATATCATATGCAAGATCGTGTAGTTACATGGCCTCAACTAATGATGAAGATGATGAGTACTTTCCACATTCTTTAATATAATGTTCTTCTTGAAATTTGTTGTTTAAGAGATAAGTGATTTGTTGTAGGAAATGCAACTGCTAAACATCTTTGTAGGAAATCCCTCTGTGGGAAGTTTTGTTCTCCAAGATATGGAGAAAGAAAGAACCTCAATCAGAAAGATGTGGCATAACTCTATATGCAGAAGGACAAGAGAATCAACTGTTCATCGACAACGGATGCTCCAAACACATGACATGTGATAAAGAAAAAATTCATTCATATAATTCCCTAGAAAAGGAAAAGAATGTCTTATTTGGAAATGACACACTAGCTGTCATTAAAGGTAAAGGATTTGTTTTCTTGAAAGAAAATGTTAAAGCTGGAAATGTCATTTATGTAGATGGTTTGAAGGAAATGAAGTTTGTTTCGATAAAACGAATGTGTGGTTCGCGAGATTGATACATGAAAGATCGTAATCAAAGGTACAACAACTCCAAACAATTTATGCATACTAAAAGGAGGACAACAATAATGCTATTTAAGAAAAACAGATGAAAATTTCCTATGACACATAAGATTGGGGCATCTAAGATTTTCTCAAATAAGGAAAGAATCCATGTCCAAGGCAGTTCATGATCTTCTAGATATCATCACCCCAGAAGATACCATATGCAAACCATGTCAAGTCAGTAAGAAAACCAAAGTTAATTTCATTGAAAAATAAGGATCAACAAGTAAGCCTCTTGAACTCATCCATACTGATTTATGCGGACCAACAAGGAAAAAGTCACCTCATGGAGAAGAATACTTTAGTTTATTTATTGGTGACTTTTCCAAGATGTGTTGCATAGGTCTACTAAAGCATAAAGATGAAGCATTTGAAAAGCTTAAAGCCTTTAAATTTTTAGTCAAAAATGAGTCAGATTGAAAAATCAAATATCTCAAACCTGATCAAGGGAGAGAATTCATATTAGATGAATTCTTTGACATTTGTGAACAATGTGGAATAAAAAGGAAATTCTTCATCACGAGAACTCCTTGACAAAATGGTGTGGTGGAAAGAATGAACATAAAATTTCACAAATGGCTCGAGCTATGCTTGATGAATTTGAAACTCCTGTAACCTTCTGACATGAAGCTGCATATGCTACTGTGACTATGCTCAACAAAGTGAATGTTTGAGTGAATAGCGATCAAGCTCCATATGAACTTTGGTATGGTAAGCCTCCTACTGTAAAACACTTTATATTTTTTGGAAGCAGATGATTCATCAAAATGACTAATGAAAAACTTGGTAAGTTTCAACCCAGAGCAGACTAAGGAATTCTTCTTCGTTATTCATGGAGAAGTAAAGGATATAAATGTTATAAAAAAATACTTTGGAAATTTTTTGTATGCATTGATATTGTAATTGATGAAGCATGCAAAAATCCAGAGCAAATCAAATCAACAGAGGAATATGACAATGATGAATATGGGGAATGCTTTCCCATATCAAATAAAAATGATGTAGAGGAAGAAACCAATGAAGCACCAAAAGAAGACACAACATATAGGGAAATGACTCCATCCAGGTATGTTCAGAAGAATCATCTAGAATCTCAAATTCTAGGAGAAAAAGGGTCTAGAGTACAGACAAGAAGAACTCTTACAGGAACCTCAAGTTATCTAGCATTAATATCCTCCACAAAACCACATAATGTAAATTAATCTAGCAAAGAAAAATCTTGGGTTAAGGCCAAGGAAGAAGAAATTGACCAAATTGAAAAGATTGATACTTGGGAATTAGTTCCTAGACCTGATGATAAATATGTTCTAGGAAAAAAATGGCTACTTAAGAATAAGTTGAATGAAAATGGAGAAGTTATTAGAAACAAGGCAAGACTTGTTTGTAAATGGTATGCTGAACAAGAAGATAGAGATTTTAAAGAAACTTTTGCAGCTATTGCCAGACTTGAAGAAATAAGAATGTTTCTTGCTCCATCTAGTTTTCAAAAATTCAAAGTATATCAAATGGATGTAAAATAATCTTTTCTTAATGGAGATTTAGAAGAAGAATTTTATATTAAGAAACCAGAAGGACTCATCCTAGGAAATGACGAAAAATTTGTATGCAAGCTAAAAAGGGCTCTTTATGGTCTAAAACAAGCTCCAAGGGCTTGCTATTACCGGCTTGACAAATATCTACAACAATAAGGTTTCACAAAAGGTTCTGCAGATAACAACTTATACACAAAGATTGAAAATGATAAACTACTAATTATTGTTGTTTATGTTGATGATATCATCTTTGGTAGTAATGACAAATCTATGTGTCAGAATTTTTCTTCGATAATGGAGCAAGAATTTGAAATGTCCTTACTTGGTGAACTTACTTATTTTCTTGGTCTACAAGTACAAGAAACAAAAGATGGTATTTTTCTTTCGCAAACCAAATATCTCAAGAAGATCTTGAAGAAGTATGGAATGGAATATTCTAAACCAGTATGTACTCCAATGGTAACACGATGGAGTCTCAACTATAACAATGAATCACCAACAGTAAGCTAACCAATTTACAGATCTATGCTTAGAAGTCTTCTTTATCTGACAGGTACCAGACTTGATCTCAATCACGCAGTAGGAATTTTTGGAAGGTTCCAAGCAAATCCAAAGGAATTACATCTTCAGGGAGTTAAAATAATTTTCAAATATCTTAAAGGAACTTAAGACTTTGGACTATGGTATCCTAAAGATACAGATCTTACTCTTCATGCATATACATATGTGGATTGGGCAATGCATTTTGATGATTGAAAAAGCACTAGTGAAGGTGAATCCTATATGGGTTCACAATTAGTGTTTTGGTTCAGTAAGAAACAAAGTTTGGTTGCCTTATCTATAGTTAAAGCAAAATATGTGGCTGCCACATCTTGCTGCAAACATTGCAACATTGCAACACATTTAGATCACACGTACTCCACCCATATCCATTTTGTGTAATAATACAAGTGCCATCAGTGTTTCGAAAAATCCCATCATGCACTCCAAGACCAAGCACATGCCCATTAAGTACCATTTTCTATGAGAACAAGTTCTTGAACAAAAGGTTAAATTTGAGTATGTTCCCTCCAAAGAATAGGTTTCTGATATATTCACCAAATCAATTCCTAGAGAAACATTTGAATATCTCACACAAAATATGGGAGTAGTTGTTGCATCATTGTGTTGTTAAATCCAGTTTTCAGAGCAATGTTCTTATATGCGGGTTTCATGAAGTATAGTCGAGTATATACGTGGGTTTCTGTTGCTACAGAAGCATATATGTTTCTCTGATAGAAAAAATAGTGGCTCAAACTCTGTTATGGGTCCTTAGTCTGATATTGATGATTACAGTCTGGCGATATGCTTTATTCATTGATTTTTATCTCACTCACAAAGATTTTATCTCACTCACAAGGATGCCTTGACGAATGACTTGTTGACAATGCACATGTAGCATAGGTTCAGGGGGAGCATTATCCTTCACACACATTCTGCATTGTTGGCATTATGTTTGCTGAGTTCAGCTATGGTTTTAGATATTTATATCATTTGTTGCATAAGCCATGTAAAGATCCAGGGTTTGATATGGCTTCTTCTGTCATGGTCTATATTTGAATGAGTTGTATTGGACATATGATGTAATTTGTATCCCCACTATGCATGGGATCGATGATGTAATAATTTCTGTATTTTTGTCATGTATAAACAATTGGTATATCCACACTTTGTTTGGTGGATGAGTCAAATGTGTTGTATCCCCACTTGGTTGAGTGATTAATGTATGTATGAGTCACTGGTCTTAGGGAGGTCATACTCACTTATTTGAGTTATAGAGTCATGTTATTCTTTTGAAACATATCTCTGAAGACTATGCAAGTACTCATGGGGAGAATGGATAGCATAATTTATACCAAAGGGAGAGAGTAGCTCGGTGCTCCCTTTGCCCTTGATGTCAAAGGGGGAGAGTATTTTCTTGTTGCTTGTTATCTATAACAGTTTCTACATCTTGAAGTAATCAACACCATCATGGTTTCTATCAAGTCCAAATGGGGAGAATGTTTTCATTATGATACAAGCATTTTCCTTGATGGAAACTCACTCACAAGTGAGTTCAATTTTGATAAAAGGCAACTCACAGTGTAACAAGACTATTCAAAGGTAACATGGCATTGGTATAGAAGAACAAGAAGATGGAACTAACGTCTACTTTTCATAATGAAGATGTTAAAGGAAAATGATGGCATCAAGTAATTTAAGATGTATACGTAGGTCCACTTAGTCAAAACAATGTATAGACGCTGGTTCATAGAACAAAAGGCATGTATACGTATACACACACTTTTGCAAGAAGCAAAGAACATATATGTGTGAAAATCAAGGAGATTCAAGAGTAAATAATACCAGTGGTCAATACCATGGTATTAGCTCACAATATTGAGCGAAGTAATGACTATTGGATCCCGTCCAAGAATACCATGTGTCCTAAGTGGTTTTTCTCTAAGGTATTGAGAAATGCAAAAAACTATATAAGGAGGAGAGGATCAAAAGGCTAGGGTGTGCAAGGGAAAGTTTTTCTCAGGAATACTTCTATCTGAAGTATATTTTATGTTGCAAGGGTTGTGTTTTTTGTTTGATCTGAAATATTTTGTGCACCTTGAATTCAATGTTGGATGAGGATCATGAGACCTGAAATGACTTATCATTGAATGATCTGATATTGCTTGGGCTAGATCTAATTGTGTACACCTGTTTTATTCTTTAAATGCCATGATCTTGGTTTGTCTGAAGTCTGGAATAGCAACAAAGTTGTGAGTTAATATTTACAGATCTTTATGTTGGTTTGCCTCAATAAAAGCACATATACCTGTAGGTTCAACCCTTCTAACTAACGTTGCAAAGGAAAATCCTATCCTTCATAAATCACTGATCTATCTGATTAGTTTTGATGTTTTATTGTTATCTTCCATTGAAGTATTCTTAGATCTGAATGTAAAACTGAATGCTTAGGGAGTCTGGTGATTGATTGATTTATTTTCTAAGTGAGAAAGGTTGTCTTTGCTACTGCATGTGTAAAGATTTGTAAATTGAAAACATATGTTCAATATATTGTTTGTTGGTACAGACTTGATTCAGAAGATTTATGTTCAAGTATTTTTGAAGGTCTACATAGGTTTGATTAAAGGAAGTAGCGTATACACATAGGTTGGGTTTAGTAAAATAGCATATACATTATGATGCATAATTTTTGAGGTTACAACTTCTTCTTAATGATAATGTAGGTTTTTTGGTTTAGCACAACGTTTTGGTGATAATGATCTGACTGTTCAGATTAAATGATTATTAGTTGATGCATTTTGAAAGTTCTGATGGCTCCATTATGAAAAATTGATGAAACAAGGCCTTCATTTGTATTGTTGTGTACCAGGAGCATCCACTCTGAAAATTTATGAAACGTGTTCCCTGGAGGAAGATACAAGGTCATAGCCTTTTATAGGTTGGTGCCTATGTACTAGTAAACACATTGGTTAGTACAAGAGCTAAGGGGTTATATCTCCCTTCCAGTAGAAGTTGGAAAATGAGAGAAGGTTGTAGCCTTTTGCATGTGGGTGCCTACATTCTGTTATGAATCTACACCAGTATAATATTGTAAATGGATTTTCTTAATATTAAAAGAAGATAGAGATAAGAACAACAACTAATTTTTCTCCCCCATTAGGTTTACACCTTAAATTTTGCTGTAACTTGATGTGTGTTTCTTATGTGTGATGGTTTATTATCTTTTTACTGCACCATTTAACAAGTTACTCATACACTGATTAAATATCAATACATGATAATTGACCAAATCATAAGTTCTCTCAGCATACGTTGGTTTCTCTAATTACAATAGCGTATACACGCAAGTTCACTTCACAAAATAGCATATATATATATATATATATATATAATATATATATATATATTGTTTTTGAAATGAAAAATTATTGAACTATAACTACTGATTCACCCTGCCTCTTAGTATTATTTCCAACATACTGGCACCATGTGAGTAAAATAAAAAATGAATAACTATTTTTCTTTTCTATTATTTGCACACTATAATTCATAGTATTTAGAAATAATAAAGACTATTCCCAACCTAGCACTTCTCACTACTGCATTACTATTCCTCAACATAATATATATATATAATATATACACACACACACACACACAAAGTAAAATTCCTACCTTCAATGTAGCTAATCGGTAAAATAAAAGTAAGCACCACTATATATAATTTGTTTTGTACTAACAATGATAACAATTAATTCTCATTGAATCAGGTACTTGGAATTCTCACACATTTTCTCCACCCAAGCAAGAACTTCTTCATCTAGTTCATCCATGAGCTAAGAAGTTATTTCGTATCCACGACATCCAAAACTCCCTTGTTGATCCCTTTAGAAAGTATTCAATACATTTCTTTCTTGATAATGCTTCCTTTAATAGCGTCATGCTTTTATGGATTTTCTTATCCATTACCTCGGATTTTCCATAAAAGCCTGTGTTTTTCTCTGATGGTGCTTTTACATTTTCCAAGATTAGAACCTTTCTCTAGCTAAGAAACTTAATGGATATTTGTCTCCCATCCATTACTATTATCTAAAATTTAATTCTAAAATTCTTATCATGAACAGTTATCCAATATCATTCTCCACTGAGATTTTATTCTTTGTTTTGGAAAGAATCTCTGCTTTAGATGTCCCATTCCCAAGTAAATACACCTCATTTATTTATTCTCTAACAATTATTTAATTACGTCATTGTTCCTATATTTTCTGTGGCTTTTCCACCAACCTATCCAAACAAAATTTTAGTGATGGAGGGTTATTACATTATTCTCCTATTAATTAACACCATCCTCGATGTTTTTTGTCAAGGTTTATATTTGTTTATGTATCTGTGAAACCATGCTGCATGACTTTTCCTGTTTCCATATTCTAGCTTTCATGCATCATTGCGCCTTTATTTTGAGTAACAACTCACTTACAATTGCTTTTTTTTCAAGATACTTTTTTTTATGTTATGGAAAAAAAAATCAATCAATTAGAATGAAAGTTGTCGTGTACTTTTGTACATGTAACAATATTATATGAAAACATTATAATTTTAAATATGACTATAAAATACTAGTTAGCATGCTACAATGCCAATTTTACTGGTTTTGTGTAGTTCTAGTATCTTGCAAATCCCTTTGCATTATCTAAGAAATTTCCTCTTCTCTTGACCAAAATGTATTTGCTTCCTGTATTTCCCTATTTATGACGAGTGTAGTTTTTTTTCTTCATTTGGTAGATGACCCAATTAAGTTGCACCTACATTTTTGCATTCCTTCCATGCCCTCTATAGCATATATTTTGAATATGTGTTGCATAACTTCCATCTCCACTAAACATTTTTTTTACATGTATCCAACAAGATTAATATTATTAATACATATTACCTTTATAGACATGAGGCCATGTACATTATCATAACTATGACTCATTTATAAACCTCAAGATACATTATTCTATCATTCTTTGCACATTGCACATAGGAAAATATCAATGAACAATGAACTATTTATAACATGTTATAATTTAGCTATAATTTTTTTTCCACTTACACATCTATGGTTTCTACTATATTGTTAGTCTATTATTATCATATTGTGCAGGTGGACCCTACAATGCTCATTCACCACTAATCTCTGTTTCCAATAGCAGTGGTTAATCGGTAACTCATTGTTCACCCACAATCAACATCATGTGTTTCACACTTTATAATACCTTGTTTTCTTTATTTCTTGAACACAAGTTTCTAGTTAATTTTTTTTTTAGATTGTTCCATTCTTATCTCTTTCACTAATTTAAGTTGGTTTTCTCTTATTAGTAGCTAATATCCCTTTTACTCATTAGTTTGATATTCTACTATCGCTTCACTAAGATTTTATATATTTAAAAGCAGAACATTCTACACATATATATCTTGTTGATTTCCATCCAAGGTTGGTTCGAGCCACTTCTTATATTATTTTCATTAATTTCCTCACCTAGACTTCGCTATTGTTTCCCTTATATGTCTCAAATGGTAATTATTTTTTACAACTCCTTAACTCAAGGAGTTTACTTATTCCAACTATCTGATTTTTTTTCTATCTATGTTTATATATCGCAATGACTTATCTTTGATAATTGTATTGTATTGTCCTTCGTTGCTTAATAAAGTTTTTCAACAAAATACTAAGAAAACCCTATTCCAATTTACATCATTGCTTCTATTATTGTGAGAACCTATAGTAGATTCCATGTTTTACCCACATCAGATAGCATTGACTTTGTTAGATTACTATTTCTCATTTCCATTGATTAATGATTCCTACCTCTAGTATCTTTATTATGCATTTCTAGCTTATTTTAGCCTTCGTTTCTCCTATAGAAATGTGTCCAGCGTTGTTATCTCTCTAAGCTAACCATTTTGCAGAACCGATTTCACGGATTTGAGGGATTCTCTTCACTCTTTAACATTACGTATCTTATATTTCTTGACCCCTCAGCCTTAGTCAAGACTGTAAATAAGGATGGTGCCTCGATTTTTTTTTCCATTTAGATCCAAATGCCAACAAATTTTTTTATAGTTACATATCTTTATATCAAACATTAACCAACAATTCATTAGTCATAGTATTTATATATAATGCTCTAATCAAATTATTCTCATAGATGGTAAATCATATCCTCAATCGGCCGGAAAGAATAATGATTCTCACCTTTAAGAATAAGAGATTATATTTCCTGTAGTTTGCCATAGGTGGGAGTTAACCTCCTCTTAAATCTAGCAAGTACCTTTCTTGTGATTGAATTCAAGCTAATGTATTTACAAATTTTGATCTTTTTGATCTTATAAAAGAAACAAAATCCCATCTATAGGTTTTTATTTCAAACCGTGATCTAAGTTAAATTTATTGCCTGTAACATTTGTTAAATCCTAGATGCCTAGTCCTTCTACCAATACAAGTCATTTGGGAGTGGAAATATTGCTACTTTGTGGAAAATACGATAATAATATTGGTTTTTTGTATTCCCTACCTATTCCCTCTCTACGGATATAATAATTTTAAAGATTTTCTTCCATGGTTTTGGTGTACCATTTACACTTATGTATCAAAGGTTTATCATTCAGCTAGACTACTCTTGTGTTTTCCTATCAACATTCTTCCTTTATCCAGTGATATTGTTACAATTCACCATCTCATAATTCTTTTTAATTCATTTATCTTCCAATATTGGAAGTTTATAGTAGGTTCACAGTAATAATTGTAATCATCATTTTATTACATGTAATGTGAGGTGCGCTTTTTAAGGTAGTCATACTACTACAGCTAGCATGCATTAGTACACATGCTAAAACTGTGATGCTTAATTCTCACTTGCATTCACATCTTACCCACATGATTTCAATATGATCAACAACATTAATATAAATAAATTATGTGCCACTATCATGGACTTTTCTTATTTAGAAACTGTAGGACAATTAAAAAAAAAAATCAATATAAATAATGTCACGTGTCCCTTTTTTTGTGAAGATTATCGGTAACTAGATATTTTATGGAATACACAAATATTCTTATTTTCCATTTTGGTTTGCATTGTTGGGTTTAACACCCACATGTGTTTATATACCTTAAAACACCAATACAAGTTCTTATGAATTGTTTTCTTCTATTTTGAGTCATGAATCCTAGGTGGTGGCTCACTTATATAAAAGTAATATCGAGTAATTGGATTCTACATTTGATCTTGCAAATATACCTTAAACTTCACCAAGTTTGTTCCACACCTATGTTTTTGAAGGAGTTTGTTGAACTCCCACTCTAGCACCCAACATGAAACTAACCCACCCAATATTTCAGCCATATCATCACCTTTTATTGTCTCTTTCCAATAAATTGAAATAATTTAATAATCATATTAATTACATGGATAATCCATACCCCTCCACACACGTTCTCATTCTTTCTCCATCAAGAGAATCGGATTTCATGAATAACCACTTTCAATCCTTACTCCATTATCTATCACTTTTACATAGGAATACTCGCACTATGTGAGTAAAATAAAAAATGAATAACTATTTTTCTTTTGCATTATTTTCACACTATAATCCATAGTATTTAGCAAGAATAAATACTATTCCCAACATAACACTTCACACTAATATATTACTATTCTCAACACAATATATATACACACATAGACACATATATATATATAATATATCTTAAAATTCCTACCTTCAATGAAGCTACATGGCTAAAATTAAAAGCACCGTTATATACAATTTTTTTTATACTAACAAAGACAATAATTAATTCTCGTCAAATCAAGTATTTGGAATTCTCACACGTGTTTTCGACCTAATAAAGAATTGCTTCCTCTAGTTCATCCCCAAGCTAAGAAGCTCTTTCCTATCGATGGCATTGAAAACCCCCTTGCTAATCCCTTGTTGTGGTAAAAACACAACCCCCCCATTTTTGAAGTGAACACATCAATACTGGGGACCCTTTCTATAAAAAATTTGGCTAAACACATTTTAGGATTTTTATTTAGTTGATTGCCCTACGCATTTGTTAAATTTTAATTTTCTTTGTATTCTTGTTTTGATTGCTTTGTTAGTAATTGATTTTTTATAAGCTTCCCATTGATGCTTGTTTTGCCTCATTTGGTCAACTGGTTTGAAATGGCACTCCTTTGAAAGTTTGATCATTTATGTAGCCTGGGTTAAAAAAAACGTAAAATGTACAATATTGCATTTTGTAGATAAATTAGTACAATAATGCATTCATTTTAAATATTAACTCATAGTGAGTTTTTACTAACATTTTTCCATTTTTACTTATATAGCTAGATCATGAAGCAACTGGATTTTAGTAATTTACTCCAATAAATTATTAATCTCTAAAAATCATAATTTCAAAGTGGCTGTAATTTATTATTCATTTAGTTTCAAAATAACTGAAGTTTAATTTCTTTTTTAAAAATGTGTTGTTTATAAAATAAACCAAATTAAAATTAATCTTTAATATTAAATCTAAATTAATTAAATTAATTATTATTTAAAAATAATTATTTTATTAAATTTAAATTTAATAATTAAAATATATTATATTAATAAAATAGACTTTAATCGCATCGGAGGTTTTGATCACATCGGGAGTTTTGAAATGACACATTTCTAAAAAACCCGATGGACTCATAACCTCCCGATGTTGATTGCCGATTTGCTTTATATCGCATTGGGGACTTTGGCATTGTAACAAGTTTCAGAACCCCATACCCCCGATTCTCCGATTACGAAAACGTCAGGCCATGTTGCATTAACCAAAGGGGCATTAAGGCATATGTATTATAACACTTACGTTTGTTTGAATTTCAAAACTCACTCATACGATGAGTGAATGAGTGAAGAAAGGTAAGTAAAGTGACATAGTGTAGGGATAATTTAATATTATATATAATATTTATAAATTTAGTTAATATATATAATCTATTAATTCAAAATAAATTAAATTTAAATATGATTTAGATTAATTTTAATTAGTTATAAGTAGTTAATTATATTATTAGTTAGATTAATTATAATATTTTATTAATTAATTAGTTCATTTAATAGTTAATAATTGAATTAGAATTAATTATTAGATAATTAGAATTTTAATTTAGGATTTAATTTTTAACTAGAATTTTGATTTTTAGCCCAGCAATAGAATTTCTAGATTTATGCCAGATTTGATCCATCAACTTTGGAGGCCCATAGATTGAGTTATACTTGGCCAAGTGAGACCCAGGATGGCTCATTGGAAAGATAAAATCAAGAAGTATTTTGCTGAGGAGGATTGACTAACAGATTTGGTCATTTATTGGGTCGAACATCAGGCAGAAGATCAAGCTCCAAATTTCTAAAACAAAATCAATATTCTAAGTTTATTTTCTTCATTTTCATTTGCCCAAGCCTCTTCTAATTGCAGATTCGCTCATCAATGATATCTTTGGCCAACTAAGCCATACCAAGCATCAATAGAAAGCTTACATTTTATTTTAAATTATTTATTTAATTGAATTTGATTGGATTTATTTTAATGCCCGAAATGATATTTTGATTTTATTGTTGCATCTTAATTCATTTTGATTTCCTTTTACAGGAAAACAGTTGAAGAAATATGGAGAAAATGATCTCAACCAATGAGAAGACTCCAGCAATTAAAGATTGGAATTTTGAGCAAATTAAATTAGATTTGGCAGATTTCTCTTAAACAAACTTTCCTCTCAAGAATTCGTTCACAAATATTATAAATAGCAGATTGCAGAATGTAATAAGGGATGCTCTCCTTTGCAATTCTAGACTTCTAAAAACACTGTTGTAATATGAATTTATAGTTGTAGGAGAGAGGAGAGAAAATCTCAGATCTGGGGATTATTGAGGAATTTTCTTTTGTATCTTGAATTATGTATGAGGGGCAGAGTTTGCACTATTGTGGCTCTAGTTCTGAAGACAGAAGTTCAAGCAATGTAAAGGACTGTTGGAGACCGAGATCAGGGAAATGGATGCAATAAATTGGTATTTTTAATATTACTGTTTCAAATATCAGTTTCATTTTTATGGTAACAGGAATGTCTCATTTTATTAATGTTTGTGCACTATTATCAATATGGGTAATTTGTCTCAATGTTGTTATTATGTATCTCTGCTCTTATGAATTAATTTCTGATTTCTGAGTAACTATTTACTCAGAAATATGTCTTATGAAAATTGATTTATTGAATGGTAATGTGTTGTGAACTATTTCCACATATTATCGTTTAATTATTGGATTTACTGATTTGATAATCAATACCATTTTTGTGAACTACTTCCTGGAATACTGTTGGTTTATTATTTTAGTTAAAGGTCTCAATAGGATTTGTTTTGATATCCATAATATCAGTTAATTGAACTACTTCATTAACTAGATATTCATTATAAGCAAGACATGTTTAAATCCCAATATTTTAATTATCTTGCTCTTAGTTGGGTTAGATCTATATCTGCCTAATTTAGATAGGATTTAGATTAGTTTCTTTTGCTGGCATCATAGAATAAGCTTGCATTTAGAATAAATTCTACGTTCTTTTAAGTCCTCTCCTCAAAAGGGAAAAAATTTAGTTGTGGCTTGGTTGAACCCAAATCAGCTTAAGGGTCATTCTCTTGCGTGATCAACAAGGAGAAGTGATCTGATATCTCTGTCTATTGGAAGGTAAAGATACATCATAAACCAATAGAAATAGGGAGAAGGTAACTGGACCTAGTTAAACCAGTCAGAGCCACCACACCAAACAGAAAAAGAGTTGCTTTAAGGTCCGGACTAGGCGGTTATCCTCCAGTGTTGTTCCAGTGATTTTCGAGGCATCAACACTTTGGCGCTAGAAGGAGGGCCTGAGACTTTTTGTCTATTGGAGTCTTTTCAATTTTAATATTTTATTTATTGTGATGGATCCTCTTAAACTTCCAATTTGGAGTTGTATCCATGGACGCGCATCTTCCAATACTCCACCCGAAGTGGTAAGACTCTTGTCTCAGGTAAAATTTAATGGTAAGGGAAATTCTTCTACTTTTAATCATGTCTTTCAATTTATTCAAAACGTTTCAAATTATGATTTTCAAGGAATCAATGAAGGCATCTTATGCAAAATATTTACTCTCACATTTGCGGCAAAAGCCAGAAACTGGTGTAGAACTCTTCCAGTTGCTTCAATCCACAGCTCGGATCAATTTGTTACAATTTTTATATGTAAATTTGACGGCTACGATTATGAACAGGTATGTGAGGAAATTGAATATCTACAAAGGTTTGAAAAGGAGTCTGTTAATGATTTTAATATTCAATTTCATTTGAATTGCTTAAGATTTAAAGACGAAGACAAACCTATGGAAGAAGAATAATTAGATTGGTTTGAATATATTTGTTCTCTTCCAAACACTCCCAATCCATATGAAATTAATTCAAGCTTTGTTCCATCCCCTTCCAATATAAATGAGAATCCCAATTTGGATGTGCAAATAAATTGTGATGAAGTGGTTTCACAAAGCTTAGAAGATATTTCTAATCAAATGCAAGAAGACAACAACAACAATTTTGGAGAAAGAGCTGCCTTGAAATCTGAAAATTAGTCTGCGGTCAATTCAAAAAATCAGATTGCAAATCAGAAAGTACAAGCAGCAATCAAAGGAAATAAAATGCAAACTGCTGTACAAATTTCTGAATTTCTCCATGATGAGAAAATGCCGAAATCAGAGTAGCAAAGCGGCCTTCTTCAAGAAAGCATGAACACACAAAGGAATGATCTGCAATCTGAAATTTACAATGAGCATAATGCACAAGAGTTCTCAAACAGAGACAGTTTTAAATGCATTATTTCAGGTTCACATTTTTCTCTTTATCCTGATATTTTTAATGATGGTAATTTTTCCCTCTTGGTATTAATGATATTTCAGAAATTAAAGAGGATGATTTAAATGAATTACCAATAAATTTTTATCAAGATAAAGAAACAATTGTTGATCATTCTTTTACCATTAATTAGCATGAAATTTTTATTCCTCCTTGTTTGGATATATTGGGTGAGATTGAAGGTAACTCTAGGGAATTTTATGAAGTCATTTATGATAATTACTCTGATATTGAGGATTTTGAGTTCTATTCCTCTCAAGAGAATCCTCATGAGAAAATTCCAATAACATCTGTGAATGAGGAACCCTTCAATTTAGAAATTATCCCAACCAATCCTCCTTTTAGAGCAGCAAATTATCTTCATGATTTCATTATTCGAGAAAACTTTCCAATTTATGATTTGTATTGTGATCAAGCTCTCATTCCTACTTATGATCATAATTCATTTTCTAATTCACAAGTTGGAATTCAAAATTACTCAAATTCCATAATTATGGCCAATCCTCGTGAAAACGAAATCATTTCAAAATGATCCCAATTGTGTTGTAACATTAGTTGTACAAATAGTGATTTTATTTTAGTTTTTATTTCACACTTATTTCGTTTAAAATTAGATTTATTTTTTTATTCTATTTTTCATAATTTTAACACTTTATGCTGCCATATTGAACACCTTACTATCAAACACTCAATTGATGAATTGCCTTATTGGGAAATTGAAGTTTCATGTTATAACCATGAACATCAAAAGTTGTTAACATGTCAATATCAATTGATGTTCATTTCTTATCAAAAGCTTCTATTTCGTCAAAGACAATCCCAACTAGAGGATATATATTTACAATCTGGCCAGCATTCTAATTCAATTAATAATTTTCGATTGTATTTAATAGATTTCCATTCATTTTTCATTAATTCAATTGAAAAATATTTGGAAACTTTTCCTTCAAGGAAAATTGTCAATGATTTAACATTTGTACATAATACTAACAATTCTTTCCAGGCCTTTGAATTTAAAAGCTCATCTTCACAATCCGGCCTGTTATTTCTCCCCTTGAACATTGCTCAATCATTAATAGAAATCCATCCAGATTTCTAGGATCCAATTGGTATTCAATTGGAAAGAAAATTTCAAGAGAAAGAGATTTTAATTAAGTTTCTAACAATAACTGTACATTCTGATTTCAGATTTATTTTCCTCAGTTTAGTTAGATTTGTATGTTTATTACTAACATTCGAACTGTACATATATGCGGGAATAAAAATGAGAGAATTGTTACACTGGAAATATGACTATACTTAGTCATTTCCATGTATATGGTTAGAATAGGAGTAGAATTAATTTAGTTAGTTTGTTTTGTATAGTTAGTTTGTTTTTAACAATTTTGTAGATTAAAAAATAAAACAAAGCAATCAGCCTCTTATACATGTTCACTGAAACATTTTCTCCTTATCAGAAAGTTTTAATTCTTGCTTTCCTTTTAAAATTTCTTGCAGCAATACCTCTACTCTGCTTATTTTTAATAATGTCTTGATTAAATTCAATTGAGGTTGCACTTGGCATCGATCGCCTCAAAGCCACTTTTTTTCATTTCAAGATTTCCTTCTAAGATTTTCTTTTGGAATTTATATGATAAAGGTTGATGATATAAGAGATTCATCATCTCATTATCCCATGAAATGTATGCCTGTCTATGATAAGCTTAATTCTGACTCAATCATTAGTAATCAGTCTAATCTTTTACGGTAATCATATGAAATTAATATCCCTCGAAATTTGTTAAGGATGTTGATTCTGCTCTGTGCACACCTTCAAATCTGTTTTGATATTTTTCCACAATTAGTGGCTTTATCCCATTCTGATCTTTAGTTGATGCTGCAATACGCATCATACTTATTTACTAAAGGAATTATTAAAACAGTCACTATAACAATACATATTTCTCTCAAGTTAATTCAAAATGAGCAGAGGCAATAAATTGTTGTTTCAATTCAAAAGGGAAATTTATTTTTATATTTATTTATGGTAAAGTTTATATTTTCTGAACATGAATAAACAGATGTTATTTAGGCTGATTGCACACTTAGATTTAGAATAAATGATGAGATGATTTTGAACAAAGTCAAAATTTTAATAAATCAAAGGAAGAATTTGAAGATTCATAAGGTAAAATCTGCAGACAATTTCCTTACAGGTACGCATTTACAAGTTCGTCCTCATCTCTTATTAGTTTCTCTTTTTCTTAGTTTATTATTGATTCGTGTTCTATTTTATTTATAGGTTTTAATTTGTTTTCAAAAACTTGAAGTAAGCAGTAAACCCATTTCAAATTTGCAACAGGTTAAGGGAAATTTTACTTTTGATTCATTAGAATTTAAGCATTTTTAACTTTTCTTTTATTCACTTAGAAAACCCAATTGAAATTTCAAGGAATATCATAATACCATTCGCATCATAAGATTTCATCGGAAGTAGTTCTTAGCATTTATTTTGATAAAAAATTGTTTAATAAAAGATCTCCGATGTATTACTTCGCTCATATGTCATATCGCATTTCACGTATGAGAGGTTTGCAGTAGAATATACTTCCATTATCATGAAACGTCGATCTCCGATAAACGGCTTTACCGATATTGCGATGACCACATAATTCCGAACCCGATATGAAATTCAAATCAAGTTCATAAAAAATATCACGTCCGTTCAATCGCAATAATGGTAGGAGCATAACTTTCAAAGGACCGATGTCTCGGATCCAATATGTTATCAAATTTTCATCATAAAATTATCGGGTCCACTCTTCATCGCATATTGGCATATTAAGAATTTTTATATCGTGCGCTAAAGATTGTCGATCGCGATCCCCGATTAGCCACGTCATTCATTGCATATTGGCATCGCAACAATCATATTGTGTTACATCAGGTGCTTAAGATTTCCGATCACCGATTTACGTCATCCATCACATCGTCGATATTGCAATCGCTTCCTTGCATTTTTATTTATGGCCATATCACTATTCCAAATTTGCAATGTGCAATGCGCAATGTGCAAAATACAAATCGCGAGATACGGTGTGCGATATGCAATTTGTGACATAACTGTCCCCGATCCCTGATATAACATTTATTAATGATGCGATTGCTTCATTTCATTGCACATGTTCTCATCGCATGTTCTTAATCGGAAATTTTCTATTGCAATCTTCGATATGATAGCTTCCAATGCATGCCTCTAAGCCATTAAGATTTAATCAATATATGGAATAGTAACAAAAGTGAAGTCTTTCAAATTAAACTTGAAGCATGGTGAAGAAACATGTGATGTGAATCATCCGATACGGCGAATGTTTATTTTAAAAGCGAGCTTGGGTAACCACTATGGGAAAAAAGCAATTGATGACAAATTTGCAGCACACAAAAATCATTTCAATTGCTCATACATTTTAGTTTTAAATATATAATTCTATAATTAAAAAATGGAATGTAAGACCTCTCCATCTTCATATTTAAATTTTATGATCGTGGATTTGGTCTTGATTCTGGAAAATTTATAAAAGCATGGAGTTTATATGAAACTTTTAATATTTTGAGAAACATACGTTACTGCAAATTCTCATTCTCATTTCTGATGCATTTGTTTTAATTTCAACTCCCCCGAGCAATAAGCATTCCATTTTTACATTTTACTGGTTTCTTTAGTTTAAATAAAATAAATAATGATTTTTGGTTGTAGGATTTTGGTTAGTTTGACTTTTTCATGTTTTTAATGATAATTAAAATAAGAAGTCAGCTAGTTTGGAGAAACTGATACATTTCAGGTAAGATCAAAAGCAATTATCCAATGGTAAGATTCATGTGGCCACTTTCATTAATTTCCATTTCGTTACTTTAGTTTCAATTTTATTTTTCTGATATTTAAATATGCTTTGCAGCTCTTCATAAAAAGCTTCCAACCTTCTACCGGATCATATTTTTGAAGTCCATACTCTTCTCCTGGATTAATTTGAAGAAGCAGTGGTAATCATCATTTAAACAGTCACATCAGGAAGTCTCTGAAATTTTAGTTTGTTTTTTTAAGCATTCCTTTTATTAGAAAATGATCAAGATGATGCTTTGAAACAAGAAGATTGACACTAGATATAAATTTTTCATTGTGGCTGAATTTTAACGTCACTACCATCCAAAAAAGCCTAAAATACTGACAACCTTGCAAGGTATGATTTTCATATATCAATATAAGAAATATTGATTACACGATTATTTTCTTCATATTGTTGAGACATTGGTATAAACATTATTGTTTGAGTTTATCTTTTGAAACTTGGATTTTCCTTTCCACTTTTAAAATTTCTCTTTTGTTTGATAATTTCTTTTCTCACTTTAGCATAAGAATTCTTTTCTTTTGGTTTTCAGTTTTGATTTTGGTGATTTTTCCGTGATTTATATGGAAGGCCTTCTTGTTACCTAACTATGGTCAACATACATGGAGAAAAATTGTTAATAGTCACCTATTAGTTTTTTCTTAAATCTCTTAGTGAAGTTTGATTTTCTTATTATAAAAGTAGACATATTTAAAGAAGAGATTACCAATCAAGAGAAGTTGGCAAAGTATCATAAAATCTGAAAATTTCTTTTTCATCAAATTGGTATCATTTTGAGATTTCAAAATTTCATGAGGATCTTTCAAAGTTCTATTATCAGTCAAGAAAAGTTATTTATAACCAAGTAAAGATACTTTACAACAAATCACCTTTAACTCTGAAATTGTCATTCTGAACTCTTAAGGAGTCAATAATTTTCCCTGTCCTGAAAGTCTTCTTTTTCTATAGTGTGATCCAGAAGTATATTTAAACTTAAAAGGTAAGAGGTCTCATCATGAGCCTTCTTACCATGATCATAGGGGAAAAATAGGCTGATATTACCAACACTGCCAAACAAACCAGGGTAATGGCTTATGATTGCAAACAATTATAAGACAAGGGGTCTCATCACGAGCCAGCTTGTTCAGTCCAATTATAACTAGTGAATGGCATTGTCAACTATCTGGCCACCAAACCAGGACAATGGCTTTTAAGATTTATATAAAAAAATTAAAAAGAAAAAAAACAATAATAATAATAATACAATATATAATGAAATTTATTTGTAGGTCAATAATTCTTAAAGAGAGAGATTCTGAATCATTGATGATTAAAAAGTAACCCTGTCAAGATTATAGATGTTTGCTGGAAGCAGTGGCTCTACCTATGGCAAATGAGTATATTTTAAAAGCTAAGATGTAAAGTGACCCCTGCTTTATCTCTACAATTAATTAAGGACTGATACAGAGTTTTCAAATATTTTAATTTATGAGGAATTTTAAGAAAAATTACAGTTAGATGATTCTTGCTTTTATTCAGACTAATGAACCTAGTCAAGCATTTCAAGCATAATTCTCTCTTATTTAATTATTTTTACTTTAATTTTAGGAAAATCTCATTCATATCAAATAGAGATAACTGGTTCTTCTCCCGTGTGTCGCCATTGTTGTGGTAAAAACACAACCCCCCCATTTTTTAAGTGAACACATCAATAATGGGGACCCTTTCTATAAAAAATTTGGCTAAACACTTTTTAGGATTTTTATTTAGTTGATTGCCCTACGCACTTGTTAATTTTTCATTTTCTTTGTATTCTTGTGTTAATTGCTTTGTTAGTAATCATTTATTTATAAGCTTCCCATTGACGCTTGTTTCGCCTCATTTGGTCAACTGGTTTGAAAATGGCACTCCTTTGAAAGTCTGATTATTTATGTAGCCTGGGTTAAAAAATGCGTAAAATGTACAATATTGCATTTTGTAGATAAATTAGTTCAATAATGCATTCATTTTAAATATTAACTCGTAGTGAGTTTTTACTAACATTTTTCCATTTTTGCTTATATAGCTAGATCATGAAGCAATTGGATTTTAGTAATTTACTCCAATAAATTATTAATCTCGAAAAATCATAATTTCAAAGTGGGTGTAATTTATTTTTCATTTAGTTTCAAAATAACTGTAGTTTAATTTTCCTTTTTTAAAAATAGTTGTAGTTTATAAAATAAACCAAAATAAAATTAATTTTTATATTAAATCTTAAATTAATTAAATTAATTATTATTTAAAAAATAATTAAATTAATTAAATTAAATTTAATATATAAAAGACAAATATATAAAATAGACTTTAATTGCATCGGAGGTTTTGATCGCATCGAGAGTTTTGAAATGACACATTTCTAAAAAACCCGATGGACTCATAACCTCCCGATGTTGATTGCCGATTTGCTTTATATCGTATCAGGGACTTTGGCAATTGTAACAAGTTTCAGAACCCCATACCCCCGATTCTCCGATTACGAAAAAGTCAAGCCACGTTGCATTAACCAAAGGGTCATTGAGGCATATGTATTATAACACTTACATTTGTTTGAATTTCAAAACTCACTCATACGATGAGTGAATGAGTGAAGAAAGGTAAGTAAAGTGACATAGTGTAGGGATACTTTAATATTATAAATAATATTTATTAATTTAATTAATATGTATAATCTAATTAATCTAAATAAATTAAATTTTAATATGATTTAGAATTTAATTTTAATTAGTTATAAATAGTTAATTATATTAATTAGTTAGATTAATTAATAATATTTTTATTAATCAATTAGTTCAATTTAATAATTAATAATTAAATTAGAATTAATTATTAGATAATTAGAATTTTAATTTAGGATTTAATTTTTAACTAGAATTTTGATTTTTAGCCGAGCAATAGAATTTCCTGATTTATGCCAGATTTGATCCATCAACTTTGGAGGCCCATAGATTGAGTTATACTTGGCCAAATGAGGCCCAGGATGGCTCATTGGAAACATAAAATCGAGGAGTATATTTCTGAGGAGGTTCCACTAACATATTTGGTCATTTATTGGGTCAAAAATCAGGCAGAAGATCAAACTCCGAATTTCTAAAACAAAATCAATTTTCTATGTTTTATTTTCTTCATTTTCATTTGCCCAAGCCTCTTCTAATTGCAGATTCGCTCGTCAATGATATCTTTGGCCAATTAAACCATCCCAAGAATCAATAGAAAGCTTACATTTTATTTTCAATTATTTATTTAATTGAATTTGATTGGATTTATTTTAATGCCAGAAATGATATTTTGATTTTATTGTTGCATCTTAATTCATTTTGATTTCTTTTTACAGGAAAACAGTAGAAGAAATATGGAGAAAAGGATCTCAATCAATGAGAAGACTCTAGCAATTAAAGATTGGAATTTTGAGCAAATTAAATTGGATTTGGCAGATTTCTCTTCAACAAACTTTCCTCTCAAGAATTCATTCACAAATATTATAAATACCAGATTGTAGAATGTAATAAGGGCTGTTGTCCTTTGCAATTCTAGACTTCTAAAAACACTACTGTAATAGGAATTTATAGTTGTAGGAGAGAGGAGAGAAAATCTCAGATCTAGGGATTATTGAGGATTTTTCTTTTGTATCTTGAATTATGTATGAGGGGCCGAGTTTGCACTATTGTGGCTCTAGTTCTGAAGGCAGAAGTTCAGGCAATGTAAAGGACTGTTGGAGACCGAGATCAGAGAAATGGATGGAATAAATTGGTATTTTTAATACTACTGTTTCAAATATCAGTTTCATTTTTATGGTAACAGGAATGTCTCTTTTATTCATATTTGTGCACTATTGTCAATATGGGTAATTTGCCTCAATGTTGTTATTATGTATCTCTGCTCTTATGAATTAATTTCTGATTTCTGATTAACTATTTACTCAGGAATCTGTCTTATTAAAACTGATTTATTGAATGGTAATTTGTTGTGAACTATTTCCACATATTATCATTTAATTATTGGATTTACTGATTTGATAATCAATACCATTTTTGTAAACTACTTCCTGGAATGTTGTTGGTTTATTATTTCAGTCAAAGTTCTCAATAGGATTTGTTTTGATATCCATAATATCAGTTAATTGAACCACTTCATTAACTAGACATTCATTATAAGCAAGAAATGTTTAAATCCCAATATTTTAATTATCTTTCTCTTAGTTGGGTTAAATCTATATCTGCCTAATTAAGATAGGATTTAGATTAGTTTCTTTTGCTGGCATCATAGAATAAGCTTGCATTTAGAATAAATTCTACATTCTTTTAAGTCCTCTCCTCAAAAGGGTAAAATTTTAGTTGTGGCTTGGCTGAACCCAAATCAGCTTAAGGGTCATTCTCTTGCCTGATCAGCAAGGAGAAGTGATCTGATATCTCTGTCTATTGGTAGGTAAAGATACATCATAAACCAATAGCAATAGGGAGAAGGTAATTGGACCTAGTTAAACCAGTCGGAGCCACCACACCAAACGGAAAAGGAGCTGCTTTAAGGTCCGGACCGTGTGGTTATCCTCGAGCGTTGTT
Organism: Pinus taeda; assembly: GCA_000404065.3. NCBI lineage: Eukaryota > Viridiplantae > Streptophyta > Pinopsida > Pinales > Pinaceae > Pinus > Pinus taeda. The sequence continues at coordinate 73,743 of APFE030816460.1, forward strand.
GCAGCAATTTTCGAGGCATCAATATCCCTTTAACAAGTATTTAATACATTTCCTTCATGATAATATTCCCTTTAATGAAGGTTTGCTTTTATTGATTTTCTTATTCATTAACTAGGATTTTCCATAAAAGCCTCTCTTTTTCTCCAATGTTGCTTTTATGCTTTTCCAAGCTAAGAATATTTCTCCGGGTAAGCAACCTAATTGATATTTGTCTCCCATCCATTAACATTATCCAAAATTTAATTCTATAATTCTTATCATGAACACTTATACAACCTCATTCTCGAATGAGATTTTATTCTTTGTTTTGGAAAGAATCTCGGCTCTAGATGTCCCATTCCCAAGTACATACACCTCATTTATTTATTCTCTAACAATTATATAATTACATCATTGTTCCTATATTTTATATAGATTTTCCACCAACATAACCAAACCAAATTTTGGTGATGGAGGGTTATTACATTATCCTCCCCTTTAATTAACACTGTCCTCGATGTTTTTCGTTTAGGTTTATATTTTTTTACCGGTCCATGAAATATTGTTGCATGACTTTTACTATTTCCATATTTTAGCTTTCATGCATCATTCACGAGGACTTCACTCAATGAACCTCTAACATATCGCTTGCATTCATGGTATACTAAAGAATGCCCCTAATTTGACTACATATTGGAAAATACCTTTAAAAATCACATTATTTAACCCCCTACCAATATAAACCCAATACACCTTCTCAATTTAAAAAAAACCCTACTTTCACTAGATATTGTAGTTATCCATTTGTTCATTAAATTTTTTTATACCCCTTCATATTTTTTCATTAGCTTTGAGCTCCATATTTTACACCTACTAATATAAAAAGCCATTACCCCCTATATATACCCCATTATATTATGTCATTTCTTCCTCAATATATATACCCCAATATGAATGCACGTGATATGATATTTCTCCTGCAGTGAAGCCCCCGTGGCATCATTGCACCTTTATTCTAAGCAACAACTTGCTTACAACTCACTTTTTTTGCAGATACTTTTTTGATGTTATCTCAAAAAAGATTCAATGAATTAGAATGAGACTTGTCATGTACGTTTTTACATGTAATAATCTTGTATGAAAACATTATAATTTTAAATATGACTAGAAAATACTAGTTAGCTTGCTACAATGCCAATTCCACTAGTTTTGTGCACTTTTAGTATCTTGCATAACCCTTTGCATTCTGTGAGAACTTTCCTCTTCTCTTCACCAAAACATAGTTTCTTCCTGTATTTCCTTGTTTATCACGAGTACATTTTATTTTCTTTCATTTGGGTGACAACCTAATTAAGTTGCACCAATATTTTTGCAATCCTTCCATGCCCTCTCTAGCATATATTTTGAATATGTGTTGCATAACTTCCATCTCCACTCAACATATTGTTTACATGTAGCGAATAAGGTCAACATTATTAATATATACTACCTTAATAGACTTGAGGCCATGTACATTATCATAATTATGCCTCATTTATAAACTTCAAGATGCATTATGGTATCTTTCTTTACACATTGCTAATAGGAAAATATCAATGAACATTGAAATATTTATAACATGTTCCCCGGATGCGGGTGCTCACGTGGCGTAAGAGGCGGGTGGGGCGGGTGGCGAGTCACATGGGCAGTTGTCAGCCCGGACAAGCCACCGCATACAACCAGGCCAGGATCATTAATGGGCAGAGGAGCTCGACCGAGGTGAAAGGCCGTTCAGCCTCGAGCGAATTGACGCGGACAGTGACAGTTTGGGGGACGGCAGCCATGGCTCAGGCGCCATTCAATGAGCATCCAGGACAGAGGTTCATAGCGCTACATAAGAACATCGTTCACCCGCATAATATGCAGATACCTGAGCAATTTCAGAGGGTTACAGAGCATCACACAGCAGCGGTTTAGTTGACAGTTTTCAGAATGTCTGGAGGGCGCAGAGGAGGTTTGCGGGGCAGAGGCGGTTCAAGGGGCCGCCCTGCAACTCAGAGGTTAGCCGCTTCACCTGGTCCCTATGTGGACATCCCGCAGATCCCTGGTAGCATCTCGCGTCAGCCCATTAGAGATTCCCTGGACTGTGGGCACTCGGAACATCCGGCAATCAGATACCGCATACCCTGCACCCTGGAAAACAACACGCTGATCATGTCTATCACAGTTGAGCAATGCAGTGATCTTCGCAGGCCATGGGAAGGGCAAACGATACCCAGCTGGGATGTGGGGGCGCCTAGGGTGGACTTCCGGCCACCGCTTCAGACAGAGGAAGCTGGAACTTCCACGATGCTGCCAGCCCAGGAAGGCACTCAACCGGCGCAGGCGGAAGACGAGAAAGCTCATCAGTCTGCGAAGGAAGACGAGCCGTATGAAACAGATGAAGATTGAAGACGCAGTCTCGGTTCTCCACCCTCTCGGTGCTCTGTTCATCCTTTCTCTGTTCATCCTTTCTCTGTTACTTTACATGTGTCTGTACATCAGCATGTCTAGGTGTCAATTTCAGTCCCTGTGTCATTGTAAGCCAACGTGGCGATCTTGCTATGAGTCGACTATGAAAGTCTACGTGCCTTATGAGTCACCTGTCCAATGTGTTGGCTGAAATGCCATTGTGTCGGTTTTAGGATGGTTTGGCAAGCATTGTGTCGGTTTTGAGGATGGTTTGGCAAGCAGGAAGGCATGGTCATTTTTGCCAGAAAGTCATGGGAAATCTCAAATGGAGATATAAGGCCTCGGCCTTCTGTAATCTGGATGTAAAATTTACAGTTTTGTAATATATCTTAGCATAGTCTTACGCAGAAAAAAAAAGAAATATTTATAACACGTTATAATTTAGCTATAATTTTTTTTCCACTTACACATTTATGGTTTCCACTATATTGTTAGTTTATTATTATCATATCATGTAGGTGGACCCTACAATGTTCATTCAACACTAATCCAGGTTTCAGATACTAGTGGTTAATCGATAACTCATTATTCACCCACAATCAATATCATGTGTTTCACACTTTATAATACCTTGTTTTCTTTATTTCTTCAACACAACACGTTTTTAGTTTCAATTTTTTTTAGATTGTTCTAAGTTGGTTAGCTCTTATTAATAGCTAATATCCCTTTTACTCATTAGTTTGATATTCTACTTTCGCTTCACTGTGATTTTATATATTTAAAAGTAGAACATTCTACACATAGATATCTTATTGATTTCATTCCAAGGTTGGTTCGAGCCACTTCTCATCTTATTGTCATGCATTTCCTTGCGTATACTTTTCCATTTTTTCCCTTATATGTCTCAAATGATAATTATTTTTTACAACTCCTTAACTCGATGAGTTTACTTACTCCAACTATCGGATTTTTTTTTTTCTTTTATCATTGTGTTGTATTCTCCTCTCTTGCTTAATAAGTTTTCCATCAAAATATTAAGTATTCCTTATTACAGTTTACATCATTGCTTATATTATTGTGAGAAACTATAAAATATTCTATGTGTTACCCACATCAAATAGCATTGGTTTTGTAAGATTACTAATTCTCATTGCGACTTATTAATGGTTACTACCTTTGGTACATTTATTATGCATTTCTAGTGTATTTCAACCTTCATTTCTCCTACATAACTTGTCCAACACCCTTATCTCTTTAAACTAACATTTTTGCAGAGCCAATTTCATGGATTTGAGGGATTCTCTTCACTCTTTAACATTAGGTGACTTATATTTCTTGACCCTTCACCCTTACTCAAGACTCTAGATACACATGATGCCTCGATTTTCTTTTTTTCCATTTAGATCCAAATTCCAACAATTTTTTTATAGTTACATATATTTATATCAAACATTAACCCACACTTCCCTAGTCATAGTATTCAGATATAATGCTCTAATCACCTTATTCTCATATAGGGTAAATCATATCCTCAATCGGTCAAAAAGAATAACGATGGTTACCTTTAATAGTAAGAGATTATATTTCCATGATTTGTCATAGGTGGGAGTTAACCTCCTCTTAAATCAACAAGTATCTTCGTTGTGATTGAATTCAAGCTCATGTATTTCGAAATTTTTATATTTGTGATCTTCTCAAACAAAAAAAATCCCATCTATAGGTTTTCATTTCAAACCTTGATCTAAGTTAAATTTATTTCCTGTAATATTTGTTAACTCCTAGATCCCTTGTCCTTCTACTAATACAGGTCAATTGGTAGTGGAAAGATTGGTACTTTGTGCAAAATATGTTAATAATATTGTTTTTTATTATTCAGAGCATGTTCCCTCTCTACGCATATAGTAAGTCTAAATATTTTCTTCCTTGGTTTTGGCTTACCATTTACACTTTTGTCTCAAAGGTTTATTATTCCTCTAGAGTAGTCCTATGTTTGCCTATCAACATTCTTCCTTTATCGAGTGATATTGTTACAATTCACCATCTCATAATATTTTTAATTCATTTATCTTCCAATATTGGAAGTTTATAGTAGGTTCACACTAATAATTGTAATCATCATTTTATTACATCTCGTGTGAGGTTCCATTTTTAAAGCAGTCATACTATTGCAATAGCACACATTTTTGCACATGTTAAATATGTGCTACTTAATTTTCACCTGCATTCACATCTTATCCACATGCTTTTAATATCTTCAACAACATTAATATAAATAAAAAATGTGCCACTATCATGGAATTTGCTTATTTAGAAACTGTAGGAAAATTAAACTTTTTTTTTTCTAATATAAATAATGATGCATGTCCCTTTTTTTGGTCAAGGTTATCGGTAGCTAAATATTCTATAAAATAGACAAATCTTCTTCCTTTCCAATTTGTTGTGCATTGGTGGGTTTCACACCCGGATGTGTTTATATACCTTAAAAAATCCATACAAGTTGTTATGAATTGTTTTCTTCGATTTTGAATGATGAATCCTATCCAATGGCTCACTTATATAAAGGTAGTATCGAGTCATTGGATTCTACATTGTATCTTGCGAATCTCCCTTCAACTCCACCAAGGTTTTTCCACACCTAGATTTCACCCTTCATCATTTCACACTTAACTCCTACGTCTTGACTAATTTATATTTACAGTTTCTAGACTACGAAGTGTCAATATTTCTACATGCATATCACCCTCTTTACAGATCCTTAACCCATGTGATTATCCATTCCTTTCCATTCTTCTTCCTTTCCAATATATAGGTTGGAAAAATATATTAACAACGATCTTCTATTATGTATATGTTAATAGCTTAGGAAATGTTTTGTTATGGACCAATGGACATGCTATAACCTTGATATTGATTTTCTTATGCTCAAGTTTTAAAAATTTTATTTTCTATATGCTTTTATTTTCAAGTTTTAATCCTTTATATTCTCACCATGAAGCCATATTCCCCATGCCCAATTTAAATTACCTTTAATTATTTTCGTGAACTTAGAGTTTGCTTAACACATCTCTAAAACTATATGGTTATATTCAATTTGGAAGTAATTGTATTGAATCATACTTATATACTCCATTTAATTCTTATCAGGTTCTCTCACTTGATGTCTATTGGTTCACATTACTTCCCATTAGACCATACTTTATAGAGACATGATTTTAATGCCACTATATATATATATATATTATATATATATATATATATATATATATTATATATATATTATATATATATCTATAACTTGTTTTATTTTGATATGACAAAAAATTATATTTTTTTGTATCTATCTCTAGATTCATTATAATGATCTATATTTTAAAGATAACCTACATGCTTCCTCCCTCATAACCCCAACACTTTTGTTAGTTTTTTATTTCAATACTTGGCACTTTTCACCTTCTAATTTCAGTTCTTACCTTTTCATTGTCATTGACTTCCTACTAACACTGGACATCCTTAACTGTATAGACTACCCAATTATTCATTCTAACAAGAATCACTTTGTACATAATGTAATTTACACATACATTACCTTTCTTGTAGATACATTTATGTATTATACAAGTACTACGTCTGTACCCTAAGCCTCTTAGGTCCAAAGGTTGATCTTATGCTCTAATACCACTTGTCATGTACCTTAATTATACAATTTTGTTTTTAAAGCCACTATCTAATTCATTTGTTCTTATTGGGTTTACAGTGACAACGAATGGCATTTGATTCACCTCATTCTAATATGTTACCCTTATGGTTGTCCTACTATAAGCGTCATTAGGATTGATATTGTGATACATCACCCTAAGGCTCATATGATAATTTTATTGGCTTTGGTACAACCTTAATAATGTATAGGCATTACTCATTCATGATCACAATGCGTAGTTTCTCAGCTTAAGAACCATAGTCCATAAAACTTATGTGAGTCTCGCGTGTTTTTTCTTCTCACAAATGTGAGGTATTTAATATTTCCTACCAATCATAGAATAAAAATATCACATACATTACTTCATGTCATACATACACTTATGTTACAAATTTTTTTGTTATCCACGTTCATTGAACATCCACATAGACCCTATGCCTTACCTCTACTGTAAATGAAAGCTATAACACCAAGGAGAATTATTGTGAGATTTACAATTGGAGATCGTTTGATCCATGAGATTAATAATAATGAAAACGTTATGTTTTTTCACATTTACTACCCTTATATTATAAGGTTGAATTACACTTGATTGTTTTATTAACGTGGCGTTTTCTTGGGTAGTATAATTTATTGTAGCATACAACCATTGAGCGTGTATCTCCCAAGGTTCTCATGGAATAATCATTATTGTCTTTATTACAAAATTATTTAATTAGAAACATGAATGTATAAATGTGTGATGTGATTCCCTAGCATTAGTATTTCCCTTTTATGTATTACAAGCTCCACCACACAAAGTACCAAAAGGCATTAAACACTTTATACCTCGAAGGACTAGCTGCCAATCCCTCTCGGAAATCTCACCGAATGTCGTGTGCACATAAAATGGGTGTTGAGTCATGGATTTATTGATTTATGTGGATGGCCACGATGGGTCAAATGGATATATGCCCCCACCTTTATCACTATATGTAGTTATTTTTTTTTCAAACAGATATTCCAGGCATCCTTACTCCTGTTACTTTTACAGGTAAATCCCGTTTACTATTACCTCATTGAATATGACCCTAAATAATTTTTTTCTTTTCAATGATACATGACTTCTAACTTAATTTTTACTCTCGTGATTGACGTGATTACTCTAGGCATCGTTCCATTTACAGATCTGGGGATTTGTCATGGAGAGGTGGTTGATACATGGAGGCGTACAGGTACTCTCGAATTCACAATTTGAATTTCAATTAGACAAATTTTGAGGTCTAAAATAGGCCTCCTAAGAAAAATATACAACCGAAATAAAATTTATAAGAACCAATAGGACTCAAGATGGTGATTTCAACCATGGGGGATGATTCACCATTTTTGGTGTAAAAAAGTAAAAAGATTAAAAATAATAAAATAATAAAACTACTCATCTCCCTAAGGTTTTACTCAAATTTTAAGAGGGATTACTTGTTGGATGAAAATATAAATCCCCATCCAAGGAGTACCCATGTTGCACACTTTCAGTGGACCCTACTATAGGAAAAGTGAGAAATACATGAGAAAGCATTATTGCAATCATGTTTTTGATGTATTTAGCATTTTGTGTAGTAGAGTCCATCAAAAGTATGCAACATGGATACTCCTTTGATAAGAAATAAAAGTATGCATCGAGAGAGTGTTCTCGCTCGAAATTTGAGTAAAATCATAGGGAGATAAGTTGAAAATATGAGTTGAAAAAGTATTTTTTTATTTTTTCCCTCTAAAATTTTATTATGTAATCTAATCTTATTTTATTATTTCCACTATTATTTTACAATTTCCTTAGGAGGCCCATTTTAGACCTCAAAAATCCCCTAATGTCTTGAATCTATTTTAGCTATACCCCATCTTGAAGGACTAAATTCCATCGTCACTAATGATTTGTTGCAGTAATTTAGGAAGGAAAAAGGTGTTAACCAAGAAACTCTTTTCACTAGGTAACCTGTGCAGTTTCTAAAGTTTTATTTTCTATCCAACTATTCGTAATCCATTTCTCTCATGTGATTTCTCTGCTATCACATTCATGGTTGCAGGGAATGTCATTCATATGTCCATGTGGTCATCTTCATTCGAAGTAAATCCAAAAGTCATCACTCCTTTCAGCCTACTAACCTTTTTGTAGTCACTTTGGTAATTTATACCCTTCTCTACTACTGACAGAAGTTATGCAGGCATAGGTAGATAACTTCTTTTCGAATTTGTTTGCTTCACTATTCATTTCTATGTTTCCTCACATAGACACAACACCAGGTATTGGGATTCCTATGGCTATTAAATTTGTCATATTTTCACATATTAATAGGTTTAGGATCGATACCAGCAATATGGGTTACCATGATGCGTGACATTCTTCCCAAATTTCTAAGGATTACAAAATTGGATGAGATTTCTATCACAACTTCGTCTTTTGTACACTGTATGTATTTGGTGTAATGAATTGATAAAATTTGTCTCTCAGATAGACATTTTACTTTGATCTTGTAACTTCTCCTTATAATGGATTACAATTGATTTATTTTCATTTGTATTCTGAATTCCCTCAATGTTTGGCATTCTATGAAAATACGCGGTATCAATTTAGTTTTTTTCCTTATACATTACTTTTGTAACTGAGCCCGCTAGTCTGTCATATGGCCGGGTTGCAAGAAATTTCATTCTGGTTATTTAAAGATACCCTAAGAAGTTTGTCACCCCTTTCGTAATGGATCTCATTCAATTCCCAACTCACACACTATAATTTTGAATTATTGGCATTCTAAATTTTAGTCACGTAACTCCCTCTCTACTTATCTCATTTTCTATTTGGCATCAAAACGTTTTTACTCTTTTTATATTCCATAAATAAAGAGTGGTTTCAGGTTTACCATTTCATATATCAGACACCTGGTTTGGGTGAAACATTATGGTTCCTCGGTAACAAAGCCACCCAATATTTTCTCCATATCATCGCCTTTTGTTGTCCTTTTCCAATAAATTGAAATAATTTAATAATCATATTAACTGAAGGGCTAATCTATACCCCTACACACACGTTGTGGTTATTCTTCGATTAAGAGAATCAAAGTTCATGAATAACCATTTTCAATCCTTACTCCCCTATCTATCACTTTTACATAGGAATACTCGCATTATGAAAATAAAATTTGAACATAATAACTATTTTTATTTTGTGTTATTTTCACACTACAATTCATAGAATTTAAAAATAATAAACACTATTCCCATCCTACTTTCACTTCACCCTATTGCATTACTATTATCACACTATATATATATATATATATATATATATAATATATATATTATACACACACACACATAGAGAGTAAAATTCCTACCTTCAGCACATCTAACTTGCTAAAATTGAAAGAACCACTACATATAAAAAATATATGTATACTTACAAATATAAAAACTAATTCTTATTAAATCAAGTACTTGGAATTATCACACTTTTTTTCCAACCAACCAGGAACTGCTTCCCGTAGTTCACCATCAGCTGAGAATCTCTTACCTATCTAGGCCATCAACAACCTCCTTGTTGATCCCTTTAACACGTATTCAATACCTTTCTTTCATGATAAGGTTTCCTTTAGTGGCATCCAACTTTATGGATTTTCTTATCCATTGCCTAAGAATTTCCATCAAAGCCCACCTTTCTCTCCCACGGTGCTTTTAGACTTTTACAAGATTAGCATCTTTATCTAGGAAAGAAACTCTATGGATATTTCTCTCCCATCCATTAAGATTATCTAGAATTTAATTCTAGAATCCTTATCATGAATTATTACCCAATCTCATTTTCAAATGAGATTTTATTCTTTGTTTTGGCAATAATCTCGTCTCTATTTGTCCCATTCCCAGGTACACGCACTTCATTTATTTATTCTCTAACAATTAGTTAATTACATTATTGTTCCTATATTTTTCGTGGATTTTCCACCAACCTAACCAAACAAGATTTTGTTGATGGAGCACTATTACAGTTTGAAAATGGTTAACTATGTTAACCATGTTGACCATAGGAGAGCATCATTTAATAATTTTTATCTTGGTTGACCACATCTTCTATGGTTTTTTATCATTGATAATGGATGAAAATGCTGACCATGTTCAACCACATTATTAAATGTTGCTAACCATGATTGACCAACTAATGTATGTAAGGCCATGGTGAGCATGGCTGACTATATTTTAGCCAAATTGAGCTTATTGACTTACATATCCCTAGTAAACCTAGGTAAACTTAGTAAACCTTTTAAATATAGGAAAAATAGGTACACCTATGTCAACATAGAAAACCTTAGTCAGCTTGGTAAACTAATAAAATTAGGTTAACCTAGTAAACCTAATAAATCTTGTTCATCCAAGAAAACTTAAGTCAACTTAGTAAACCTAGGTGAACATAGTAAATATAGTAAACTTAGGAAAATCGAGAAAATCATGGTTAAGCTAGAGAATTTAGTCAACCTAGTAAATTTAGGTAAACCTAATAAACATATATCAACCTAGTAAACATATGTAACCATAGGCTAACCTAGTAAGCCTATGTTAACATAGTAGATGTAGGTCAACTAAGTAAACCTTGTAAGCATAGGTCAACGTAGTAAACATAGTAAGCTAAGGTCAACCTACTTGACCATGGTTGGATATCAATTATTACTGTGTTTGTGACATTACACCATTTTTTGTTCTTCATGTTGTTGTGATGTCATTTATTTTTTTTGAAATCATAGCCTTTTTTTCTTATTCATCATATTGTGACATGATTTTTTTCTATAATTGTGACATTGTTTGTTGTTTATCACTTTATAAATATGTTTTTTACTCATCACATTAAGACATTTTTCTTTTTTTCTTACATTGAGAACAATATTGATGTTAATTCCCATGGTGACTATGGTCTTCAATGGTAACCATGTTGATTATTGTTAACTTTAATGGTCATGTTGAGTATGGTTGACCTTGTTAACCATAACCAATAAACCTTGTAAACCTTGGTCAACCTAGTAGACAATGGTTTGTTAATGTGGTTCCCACCATATAACATTTTTTGTCAATGATCAGATTGCAATTTAATTTTTTTTTGTCAAATCACAATATTGTTTCTTGTTCATCACATTTCAACATCATTGTTTTTCCTAATTGGAACATTGTTTATCGTTTGCCACATTACAACTTTATTGTTTGTCACATTGGGGAATGCTTATCGTTCATATTGTGATTTTTTATTTTATTTTTCATGTTGGGAACAATATTAAATTTAATGTCCATGGCAATTTCTAGGAATTTCCATGGTAATTTCCTCAGATGGAACACCAAAGGACACCGCTCACAAATAGATCACAGATCAATACACAAGTATTCTCAATGTGGTTAAATCCCCCAAAGAGGGAAATAATCCATGGCTTGAGCCAACACGGCCACTTTAGGAAATTTATTAATGTAAAAGAAAGAAAATTTACATGAGCTTCTCTTATGAACAGTCACCTTACAAATGACCCTCTATGTTCTTTAAATGGAGATCATGGACCAATCAAGTGTTATGCCACAGATCAAGTTTTGGTAGTACCGAGGAGAGGAGGAATAATTAGATCACTTCATGTCTAGAACATATCGTGACCGTCGCATTATAATTTACAAAAGCACATAGTAAAGAAACACACTTTACCTAACTCTACACTCGACCAAGTTATACTTAACTATTTCCTATTTGTTGGAATATCCTAACATCCCCCCTTAAGAATAACTTGGGATATGATTGAGGGATGTACAAATATGACACAATAGGATAAGGAAGGAGGAATTAGAGCATATCCCCCCTAGTGACAACTTTTTGAACTATAACCATAAATCAAAGTTTAGTAAACTTCGCCTATGTGAGAGCCTTTGTAATGATGTCTGCAACTTGATCATTTGTTGAACAATATTGCACTTCAAGAACATCGTCATGAAATAGATTTCAGATAAAGTGCATGTGTACTTCAATGTGTTTGATGCATTAATTTTGGACTATATCTTTGCATAGTTGAGTGGCACTTTGATTATCACATGAAAATGTAGTAAGATGCTACTGTTGAACGTCAAACTCTCACAGGATCTTATGAAGCCCCAGGGCTTCCTTACTAGCTTCTACAATGGCATGATACTCTACTTCTGCTGAAGAAAGAGAAATGGCACTTTGTTTCTTACAAGCCCATGTAATAGGTCCAGAACCAAGAGTGAACATATAACCTATAGTAGACTTTCGATCATCAGGGTCACCAGCCCAATCAGAATTGGTGAAACCAATTAATAGAGAAGATTCTTCTGCATTATAATGAATCCCAAACTAGATTGTACCTCAAACATAATGAAGTATTCTTTTAGCTTATTTCCAATGAATTTCATGTGGGTTTCGAATAAACCAAGAAATAAGGAAAACAACAAAGGAAAGGTAGGGCGAGTATGGGTTAGATACAAACTTTTTCCTACAAGTTGATGGTATAAGGTAGCATCAACTTCAGTGGAATTTCAAGTGACTGAATGTTTGACTCTAGATTGAAAGTGAGAAGGGGATGGATTACGATCTTCCATGTGAAAGTGGTGTAGAAGATCACATGCATACTTGGACTGGGAAAGGGAAATACCTTCCTTGGATTATAAGACTTGAAGACCAAGAAAATAATGCAAGTGTCCTAAGTCTGTCATTTCAAACTGCTTTTTAAGGCTAGAATTCACATGGTTTATAAGATTAGGATCACTACAAGTAAGGATAAGATCATCAACATAAAGAACAAAAATGATAAGAGACTTACTTACTTTCTTGGTGTAGACAATGTTATCAGAATGACACCTATAAAATCTAGTATCTAAAAGAAAGCTATCTTTTTGGCATACCAAGCCCAAGGGGCTTGCTTGAGACCATAAAGGGGTTTCTTAAGCTGACATGCAAGGTTGGAGTCTATTTGTATTAAGCCAAGAGGTTCTTCCATATAGTGTTCATCATGCAAGTCCCCATGTAAGAAGGCAGATTTAACATCCATCTCATGGACTTCCCATTTGAAAGAGGAAACAAGGGAAAGAACAAGGCTGGTAGAGTTCATTTTTGCAACATGGGAGAAGGTTTCAGTATAGTCAATGCCTTCAACTTGTGAAAAACCCTTAGCAACAAGACAGGCTTTATGCTTATCAACTTTTCCATCTACTCCAAACTTGGTTCTATAAACCCATTTGCATCTAACAAGTTTTCATCCCTTTGGAGGAGGAACAAGATCCCACATATCGTTTTCCAGTAATGAATTATATTCTTCATTCATAGCTGCATCCCAATGTTGATGGCCTGAAGCTTCTGCAAATGTGTGAGGATCATAATTTGCTAAAGTTTGAGCTAGTAAAGAAGAGGCTCTATCAAACTAAGAACATAAATATCACTGATATATAAGATCACCTACAACAGCACTTGCTGCATCCAGAGTACCATGGAACAATTTTGGAAGCTAAGGAGTTGAGGCAGGATCCTCAGAAGGTGGAGGAGAATTTTTATCCTCACTGTCATCATCTGAAGAAGAAATATTTTCAGAAGTAGAAGGGAGAGAGAGAGGTGACACATCCGCCGATGTAGGCTTGTAGGATGATATATTTTTAGCAAACATTGCATCTCTTCTAATGATACAAATTTTGGACTTAGGTGAAATAAGTCTATATCCTTTGACATCTTCAGAATATCTAACAAAAATATATTTTTCACTCTTAGGTGCTAAAGCTTTATGTTTCTCATCTGGAATATGGTCCCATGCTTCACTTCAAAAAACACGAACATGACTTGCATCTCATTTAGCTGAGCTCCATGCTTCTTCTGGAGTGATATGCTTTAAAACCTTAGTAGGAGTGCGATTTACTATGTAATTTGCACAATTAATTTCTTCTTCCCAAAAATTAAGAGTAAGCCCTTTAGATTGAAGCATACAATTAGCCATTTCCTTTAAGGTGTGATTCTTCCTTTCAGCTACACCATTTTGTTGTGGAGTATATGGACCAATATGTTGTATTTGAATTCCATGCTCAGTCAAAAAGTTTATGAAATTGTTGTTAACATATTCTTCCGCATTATCAGATCTTAGCTTAAGAATTTGGTGTCCAAATGTTTTCTCAACAAAGTCTTTAAAGGCCAAGAACATGTTAAATACTTCACTCTTGACTTTTAGGAAGTATACCCAAGTGTATCTCGAGAAATCATCAATTAAAGTTAAGATATAGTTGTAGCCAAAGAATGGAACAACTAGAATTGGACCACATAAATCATTATGCACAAGCTGTAAAGGGGTCGAGGTGTGCCAAGAGGCACATTTTTTAAAACTATCCCAATGATGTTTTTTGAGTACACATCCATAACAAACACCACCTCTACAAGATACCGTAGGAAGACCTGTCACCATATTTTCTTTACATATATTTTGAAGCGAGTGATAGTTTAAGTGACCAAATCGCTCATACCAAAGTTTGCTCACTTCATCATTATGAGCAAAAAATACCGAGGGAAGAGTTGATGACCCAATGTTGTTAAACTTATGTAACCTTGTAGAATCATCATTAATGTCAGTAGATAAAATATGTCTAGGATCTCTTAAGTCCTTAATTACAACATCATGAGGTGAAAATTCAACTATTATACCTTCACCTGAATGAGTTATCTGATATACAGATAGAAGGTTGTAGGATAAGGTTGGAACACATAATAAATCATTAAATTGACCATTTTATAGATGAACAATTCCAGTCCCTAGAACACTAAGAGATCTATCGTCACCAACATATATATTTTTGGTGTTACAATCATTTAAAGTAGAAAACATGGCTTTGGTTTTGGTCATGAGAATGAGAAGAAGATGATACATTTAGTGCATAAACAAACCGAGATGCTTGACAACCACATGCAGAAAGTGCTATTCCTGAAGATGAATTTGAAGTTGAAGAGTGCTCCAAATGGATGTTATGCTTCTTCATTGTTACTTCCAAGGCTTCCATCTTCTTAAATCATTTGGATTCTAAGTGGCCATCTCGATTAAAAAAGTTGGAATGTCTATCAATCTTATTGCCTCTGTTTTTATTTTCCTTATCATTATGTTGAATTGATTTTTCATTTTGAGACTAAAATTTCTTAGGACCCTTGCTTGGTAGAGGAACATTGTTTTTAGGATACTGCTTCTTAGGTTTTTTGAATTTGGTTGTTGTTGGGTGGCTAAGGCTTTCTCGGAAGAGTTTCCAATATTAATAAGACCAATATGTAATATTTTTTCTTGTTCTCTTATTAAAGAGTCACAAAAGGCATCAAAATATGGGGACTTGTAGTCTGTCCCTTGAGAAATGAAAACTTCTCTAGTAGAATGCAAGGTCAAAACAAACACAGAGTAAGTTTTTCCCAACTAAGTAAGAATGGAATAGATAAGGCTACCATCTTCTATCCTAAACTTAACACCTTCCAAGAGAAGTCTAAGAACCTTTAACTTCAACAAAAAATCTTTAATGGAAGAAAAATTATTGGTGTTCAACGTAAGCAACTAATTTTTGAGTTTATGGGCTCTAATTTCATTTTTAATTCCAAACAATTTATTGAGTTGTTTCATTGCTTCATTAGGGGTATCAAGTTTTGTGATATGCAATCTAAGGTCTCGAGAAATAGACAACCCTATCAACCCACAAGCTTGATCTTGCCTATTTTTCCATTTGACTACCTTATCTTCATATTTAGGTCTAGTTTCTTGGCTCGAGGCTATTCTGTAAAGACCTTTACTTCTATGTAAATCCATAATGTAGGACAACCATTGGAAGCAGTTGGTGCTGTCAAGAATAACTTGGTATGGTGTTATCGGGAAACCTAGTGTCCACTTAGAGCTGCTAATCCCACTAAGATGGGTAGCTATCCTAGAAACAAACAAACTAAAGTTACTTGCATTTTCCTTTATTTGAGATAGATGAGACAGAAGCAAAGAGTACCAACCTCAATCTTTTGGTTGGATCCTTTCTTGTTTCTTCTCTCCTTTTAGAGAGTTTCGTCACTCCTCCCTTACTTGTCTCCCTTCAAAGAACACCTGTAGAGTCAAAGCAGCATAATACCATCAAAGAGTAGAGATCTATAACCATAAACAATATAGGATCAGATGTATATTAACCATACAAATGCATATATCAATATGAGATTCAGAAATATAAAAGAATATGGAGGAAAACTCAAATAGCTTTATTGATAGAAGTAGTGGAAGAGAGGATTACAACCCATTGGTTTGACCCAATGCCATCCTCCCAGAACGAAAGCCCTCTTCACCTCATGAAAAGCTTAGATCACCCAACAATACAATGTTGCATAGAAAAACCAACAACACTTCCCTACCAAATACAAAATTCTCGCCTCTAGATCTCTAGGATGAGGGATCCATATATAGATGTTTGCAAGTGGGTGAGTCAGATTCTGGGATTTTGATTAGTGTCATCTCTTTGATAGTTCTTGGTTCCACTTGGACACTTTATGATCTCTTACTCATCCCTGGGCGAATTCAGGGAGGCAACTGTCAAATGGGCAATTTCGAGAAGATTCTTTGGGTTTCCACCTAGCCAACTGCCTCTGCCATTTGTCTGTTCTCACTCACCACACCCTATAGAAGGGCTTTTTAGTATGTATTGCACTTTTTTCATGTGGCTGGTGAGATGCATTGTACCCTTAGCACTCGGTAGTCTGTATGGTCCTGTTTTGACCAGTTTTGAGTATTTTTTCAGGGAGAAGTTCTGGGAGATTATGTAATCAGCTGACCTTGCTCCTCTAGGGTATGAAACAACACTTTTAGGGACATAGAAGCCCTTGGTTTATGGACATATGTGATTGGGGTTGCAGTGCCCAAATATGTCTATAACAGTTGCCCCGTAAAGCATGAGGTCGTAAATCTTGTGATGTCGGGTGAAATGCTTTATCATGAGGATCCGAGGTTTTTCGAATTGGAAGGTGACCTGTAATAAGATACAATACAATACATTATATTCATAATATTTTCATGATATAACTGAGGTGAGCATTCCCATGATCAGCTTTATAAATTCATTTTCATGTACATAGGACAGACAACTGTCTGTGTGGCAGACTGATGATTCTGGTAGAACCATCATCCCTTAGCTTGGATGATTATCCGTATAGCTATGATGTGCATTTGATTTTTTTATTTTCCTAAATATATCGCAGCCCTGATGGATGAAACTAGATCCGGGGTCTTCAAAATTTGTTCAATCTTCGCCCGAAGTACAAGCTCATCCATGTGAAAAGATGTTTTGATGTCGAACATGGAAAGACATCGTCTCATTGCCAGCCAATGATGTAAGTTGTTAACAGGCACGAGAGGAATCACCGATAATGATGATGACCCTCAAGGTACTGTAGTACAATTCATGTGGTGTGAATACATGATTTTATGTTGGACACCACGGAAAATATTTCGGTTGAAAGCCATTTTTGTAAACCTGTTGCCGGAAGTGAGAAGCTTGCCATTGAGGCATGCAAGCTTAAAACTACTAAAAGGGTCGTTCCTAGGTTGACTTCTTGGCTAATGAGTTGATATTGACAAGAAGTGACCCACCGTAGGAGGGCCTTAATGAATCCCACATCTACAACACGAAACGGAGAAAACAATTTTGTGGAGGTAAAAACGATCTGCTGATACAAGGTTCAGGGTGGCGGTCATGAAAGAATGAAGCGTGAAGGTATTGCAGCGAATGAGACATAAGCTGGGTTGGTGAATTCTCTGAGTGACTTCTCTTAAACATATCCATGACATTGAAATGGATTGGTAGCGTTAATCCCAAAAATGGATGGTACAGAGGACCAATGGTGATATGACCGATGAACGAAATAACCTAGCCCAACTCAATCATGGTGATGGAGTGAAAGTGTCATGTTCAAGAGCGACCTGCTACCAATAAAGTTTCTTCAAGTTTTCTTCCCAATTTTTCCCTAGTCATTTCTAACTAGTACCTCTTTATTTTTGTTAAGATTGAGGAGGATAACATATGCTTGTTCTATAATTTTCCCTTCAGGTAAACCCGTCGCTCTGTTTTGATGAGCCTAGTGACAGTGAAATGCGCTCTTGTCTGCATGGACAAGTTTGTCGCTATTGTTTTAACGAGTATAAAAATAATGATAACTTGGTTATTTTCAATTCTAGAGAGTCTTAAAGGAGACAGAAATGAAACTCCAATATTCCTTTCTCGTAATGTAATCCCTTAAGTCTGAAAAAGTGTAAAATAATACGAAAGGGATGACGTTTCGATAGTTTTAACGACCCGAACAAGACAAGCACTCGATATTTTTGTGTAATGATCCCTCAGGTCCAAAAAGCTTAAAATATAGAGGAGGGATGGCACTTCCAATCATTTTAACGAGCTGGGGAGGCCATTTGCTCAACAATCTTTTCATATTTTATGAGTCATATGGAAAGAGTGTAAAGGAGACTCGTCTTTTGAGGAACGACTAATTTTTTCGGATAGCAGATGGTTCCAGGTAAGGTTTGGAACTTTTTAATCATGACAGTGTAAAGAAAGTGGCTAATAGGATCACTCGTCACAATTGTTCCTCAAAAGGGGTAAACAATCAAATGAGGTGTATGATTGGTTAAAAAAGAGTGGAGGTGATGGTAAGAACACGACAAGGTTTAAAAGCTGATAATTATGTGATCACAATGGTTATTCACCGAAGGTGGGTTCATTTTTTAATGAGCTTGAACTCTGGTCGAACATATGCTCACTACTAGGTTTATTTTTTAACGAGCTTGAACTTTGTGTAAAACTGCTCATGCTAGTTGTATAATAAGCATGTCCCATCAATAGGTTCATTTTTTAGGGAGCTTGCCCCATTCGAAACTTTGTTCCAGAGCCTTTCGATATGCAAGCTAGGAATGACCAACCTATGAGTATAAAGGGTTAAGAGCCTACAAACTAAGTAAATAAATGGTCCCTTTCCACTTGCATGCAAAAAGGTTTGCATGCCCCCAGGTATAAAGTAAAGTTTCCAGGTCACCAGAGGGAAGTTCTTGCATTAGCAAGATTTCTCCATCTGCATTGCAGACGAAACACTTCCTTAGCGATGTCCATCGAAATGGACAAAGGTGATTGTTGTTAGTTCCAATCACATAACCTTTAATGAGGGAATCCTTTTCCAGTCTAATCCCATTTTCCTAAATGGATAGGTGTGTCAGACTAATCATATATCCTCCTCAGAAAATTACCCTATACCTAAGGTTTTCCTGTCGAAGCAGAGCAAGGTGCATGCCCCCTGGGTTTCAATCACAATCACCGAATCACTAGCGCTCATCAGGTGGATGGACTGGAGATTAATGAGACATTCCTTATGCAAAAAGACCAGTTAGGGATGGCATTTGACTATTAGCTATGTGTGAACTGGGGAATGAATGTTGGTCTACGATCTGGACCACTCTGCCTTCATGTGGAAAACACATCACTTGAAAGAGTGAGGAAACAATAGCTCCCATG
The DNA here is from genome assembly GCA_000404065.3 of Pinus taeda. Lineage (NCBI taxonomy): Eukaryota > Viridiplantae > Streptophyta > Pinopsida > Pinales > Pinaceae > Pinus > Pinus taeda. Next base: position 93,385 of record APFE030816460.1, read on the forward strand.
CTATAAATGTAGTCATGCCCAAGGAGTAGATTGCAATCTAAAGGTCCTTGGACTACCATTACATTTAGACGAATGGTTTTCCTTTTCAATGTTATAAGCAAATTTGGAAGGATCCCTAACGGTCGACTGGTTCCTTTGTTGAAGCCTATCAAATTTCGAATCTCAGACAGAAGCAATGGAGAACCAAGTGCTTTCCAAGAAGTTGAGGAAAGCATACTCACAGAAGCCCCTTCATCTATGATAGTACTAACCATGATCAATCTAGAAGCTTGTACTATGATCCGGAATGGTACATTAGGTGGTAGGTGGGGTCTGCCTAGCAGATTCCACTCGAAGGAAACAACTAGATTTCTTGGAGGTGGGACCAAATAAATTACCAGATAAATCTTTGACGAACTTCCTTCTTATGGTAAAGGAATAGGTAGATTGCCCCCATGTTCATCGGAGTCTGTGTTTATGAAAATAATTTAAACAGTGTCGTTCTCATTCTCTTTGGTGACGGTATCATCTGAAGGTGGATCCTCTCAAGACAAGATGGGGTCGGTTGCCATCTTGACCTGCTGACTTTGGTCCGATGTGTACTCAAAGGGTTTATCTTCAATGATACATGCTTTGACCAACAACAAAGGTGTGTTAGTCAGATTTTCAACTAGCGATGGACACGGCAAGAGTTTCTTGTATCCAGGAGGAAGTCGATACGGTGAAGCAGGACAGTTATCCAACACTCTTTTAGCTTCATCCACGAAGGGACAACGATGGAGGGCATGATCACCTTCACACAGTCTACAAGGAAATTTAGATCTTCCTTTCTCTCGATTGACTTCGTTTTCACTAGTTGATGGTGTACTCTCAACATGATAGTCAAAGGTTGACGACACGGGATTGTGCAGGCAAGGGGACCAATTCCTTAAGATCCATGGGATGCAAGGACAATCTCGATGATAGTGGTCCCATTTGCAAGTGACACATGGAGATCTAGGTTTGGATGATGCAGTGTGTGGATTTTTTCTAGACGATGCTTGGTTGCCCCCTTTTGTTGTTGGCTTCTTCTTCTGCTTCTCCTTCCCTTTCTTCTTCTTTTCAGTTACTTGGTTTTTAGTTTTAATAGATTCACCAAGCAAAGAGGAAGAAGGAGAGGTAGAAACAAATGAAGTAGAAGGTTGGGGGTAACTCTAGTATCATTTGGTTGCTGATTTGATTGCTCAGGAATCACGGTGTTTTGAACGACAGAGGTCAAGAAAAGCCATACCAGCAGGCCAACTGTCAATCCTAGAAGGGACAATGAGGCCATATGAGGTGCACCAACATCTCCCCAAGAGGAGAAGGGACTAGGATTTCCCCCAAGGGGAATCATTGATTGGCGGACTCCATTTTCTTGACCTAAGACCAACGAGGGAATAGCGATGTTATTCTGATTAAAATAAATTTGATGACGCTTTGACACAACTTGATTTTTCAATTTTTAAGAGTCAAGAAAAAGCTAAAGATGACTCTAGTTGCCTTCGATTTTTAATGAGCCTGAAGTGGTAAGTGCTCATATGGACCTTTTCGTTTAAGAAGTCTGAAAAGGAATGAAAGTGACTACTATTGAAATCTAGATAGAGGGATTACCAAACCAATTGAAAATTTGCAGAATACTTTTTACGGTACAACAATCAATCTTCCCGAATGTTGTGTTCAATGCATTGCAATCAATAGGGCGGCAGACATGGCTTCCTAAGGATAAAGGATATAGCCTATTGTGGTCTCCTAATATATACTCGACGGTATGTGGGAGAACAAGTGCGTACTGGAACTTGTCATCTCAAAGACAAGGAATCACCCAACCTACCATGAAAGCGATAGTTACCATGCCTTACGACGCCGAAATACGTCTCTAGCCTAGACTTCTAAATGTTGTGCATTAGGTTCCAAGGCATTTTTTTGTTCATTGAATTTATTTTACAGTTGTTCTTTCCTAAGATTTTTTCCTTTAAGGTTCACCACGTGATGTAGATATACAAATCCTAAATATGCTATATAAGATGATAAACAGTCGTTTAATTTTTTTTGCAATGAAAATCCTAGCTACTAAGGAAAGAAAAGAAAAATTCTTTCAACATAGAGCAGAGAGCACACACTAAGGTGCACTGTCTTAAATCAATCTTCACAAGCAGTCTAAATGAAAATGCATATGCATGTATTTGTTTTCCACTTTCTTAATGTGTGAATGACAAAAGGAATGCTAAGTACAGATCTGAACTATTTTTCTTCCAAAGCCACAGTACTAACAATTTTCTTTTCAAAAACGAAAGGAAGACAAAGGTGACACCTTGCAATTTCAAATTCAAAAAACGAAAGGAAGACTAACATGATACTTTGTGATTTTGAATTCAAAAAATGAAAGGAAGACTACTTTGTGATTTCGAATTCAAAAAATCAAAGGAAGGCTATGACAACACTTTGTGATTTCAAATTTGAAAAAGGAAAGGGAGACTAAGAGCTACACTTTTAATTTCAACTTGAAAATTGCTTTCAACACTTCAAATAATTAATGATTCAAATCAAATACAATGGAAAAAGTGTAATTGACTATCAGAAAAGGGAAGACTCTTTTCTTGGACTAAAAATGACACTTGTGACACTTTCAAATCAAAAAACAATAGTTCGATTAAGCTACTGTTTTCCAAAAGAGAACTGTAAATGATGAAGAATACATAAAAACATTCAAAATTATTTATACAATGGAGGCTGAATAATGCAAAGGAATGGAGTTCAATGGTGATATACTAATCACAGACAACAAAACTACTAAATAAAGCTGAAGACAATGAAGAAAAAAACCAAAATATGGAGGTAGAAATAGTCTTATCTGATCATCACACCTGTAACATAGGGAAACAGGGATGCATGTCACCTACAGCACATGGGAGGTGTGATGCATCCAGACTGTCAAAGGTAGATAGTACGATGGTCTAGGGACGAGACTGGGCTTGTTTTTTGCTCACAGTTTGGAGCTTAGTTCAGGGATTTAAGTTGAGCTAATGATAGTCAATAAATACAGAGTACAAGGGCTGATATAATGAGGTTACTTGAGCTACCACCAAGGCACTTAGGATGTTTGCAAGTTAGTTGTTCAGTTCATAAACAAACCCAGAGATTGACTGAAGCAACTTTGATCTACTTTTCACTTGCATAAAAAATGTAGTTCGAAGGCTGCTAGCTTAACTTCGGGCTCTTTTTGTAGTTTATGAAGCAAACAAATAGAGACAAGAAATCAAACTACTCACTCCTTAGTGGAGTTGCCATTTTGTTATCGGGAAAACTAGTGCCCACTCAGAGCTGCTAGTCCCACTAAGATGGATAGCTATCATAGAAACAAACAAAATAAAGTTACTTGTGTTTTTCTTTATGAGGGATAGATGAGAGAGAAGCAGAGAGTACCAACCTCAGTCTTTCACGTGGTTCCTTGCTTGTTTGTTCTCTCCTTTGATAGAGTTTTGCCACTCCATCCTTACTTATCTCACTTCAAATAACACCTGTAGAGTAAAAGCAGCATAATACCATCAAAGCGTAGAGATCTATAACAATAAACAATATAGGATCAAATGTATATTAACCATACAAATGCATATATGAATACGAGATTCAAAAATATACAAGAATATGGAGGAAAACTCAAATAGCTTTATTGATAAAAGTATTAGAAGAGAGGATTAAAAACCATCAGTCTGACCCTGTAGGAATTTACAGGGTAAGTTCCTCAGACAGAACACCAAAAGGACACCACTCACAAACAGATCACAGATCAATACACCAGTATTTTGACGTGGTTAAAACCCTCAGAGAGGGAAACAGTCCACGCGGCCTGCGCCAACGTGGCTACTACAGGCAATTTATTAATAAAAGAATGAAAATTTACATAAGCTTCTCTCATGCACGGTTAACCTACAATGACCCTCCATGCGCTTTAAATAGAATTCATGGACCAATCGGGTGTCAAGCCACGGATCAAGTGTCGGTAATACCGAGGAGAGAATGAACCGTCGGATCACTACATATCGTGACCGTCGGATTGTAAGTTACAAAATGTACAACGGTACAGAAACACACTTTACCTAACGCTAACCTAACTCTATACTAGACCAAGTTGAACTTAACTATTCCTATGTGTCG
>APFE030816461.1:0-12897 GCA_000404065.3 Pinus taeda
TCCCGATTTTTCCGCTTTTTTCCGCTTCATTCCCCGCGCCGATTAAATCCCGCTCGCGCTTTTAACAACATTGGTCCAAACCACTCTGAGATAAAATTCTGCTCCACCAGGCCATTCCTTCAAGGCAAACAAATTCTCCTCCACAAGATTTGCACTGGCTCATCAAGGGTTACGATTTATTTGGCTTGGATCTAGCTGTTTTCTCCTTGAATCTAGACATTTCCACTTGGAGAGGGATCTCTCTCTCTCTCTCTCTCATTTTCTATAAATTGAGCTCTAAGCTCATCATCGTGATCATTGCAAAATCAAGCTCTTGGCTAAGCGAAGCTCTACTACACTTTTGTACTGCAATTTTTCTGAATAATAAAAAAAGTCTTTGGGGCCAAATGTTTTGTGGTGTTATTCTTCGACATCTATGGTAAAAAAATTCTGATTTACTTGTTCCTAATGCTCTACTGGTGCTAATTGAATTGTTATTTCCATTTTCCATGATCTGGATCTATTGATGTACAGTTATCTTGCATTGATATTCAAATTAGAGAAACACCCTAGATCTAGGAACACTAGTGGGTTTTCGGTTGAACCCCTAGTCTTCTTTTTCATTATGCTATCTAATTCCTTGTGGATCTAACAAAATCTTTTGGAAGCGTGTAGAGATCTATTTTCTAAATCAGATCTTGAGCATTAGGAAAAATTCGGTTGAACCAACCAGCTCTCAAGGAATAGAAGTGGAAGAAATCACATTGATCTCTCTCAAAGGCTTACCAAAAGATTTATTTTAAAGAGAGTTTCCTTGCCATATCTTTCACATATAATTAAATCTTCAGATCTATTTATTTATGTGCTCTACTTGTCAAATCTAGCTATTTTAGAGCATGTTTCTTGCTACCCAAAAGCGGAGGTGTCCTCACACTCTTTGGGCTAGTAAATTTACTATATATTCTAACCCTTTCGTACATGAATCACATTCCTCTTGTATATATTTGGATTTCCCTTGCTATTCTTGCGCAAATCTAAAGAAGGAAGAGGTTTTGGCATGAAGATTTGTCTCGAAATTTTTGCAGGTGGATGCTTGAGGATCGAAAGAGATGATCAATCTTTTGCAAGCTTAAATCTACATTTGGTTGTGGATAAAACCTTTTTCCCTCATCCCTTGCGTAAGATCTACTAGACAATTAGGGTTTGAAGGCAAATTTAAAGAGATCTTGAAAATCCATAGACCGAATTTTTTGGGGAAGTCGTCCATATTTTTTGAGGCCTTTTTCTCTTAGCCACCAGCAAAAGAAGAGGATCACTCGCCCTCTTGTGCGAAAATATCTTTTCTCTTGGACGTCAAAGCTTAAGCAAAAATCTCTTGAGAAGAAAGTGAAATCTTCCTCAGAGAATTACCAAATTCCTTGGAAGAATTTCCATTGAAATTTTTTGCCATAAATTTTGTAAATAATTTTTCCTAATTTTCTTAATTCTTTGAAAAAGGATATTCACTTTTGAAGTTCTATTTTTTGTAAACCCTCCTCTTGATCTAAATCATCGTTTCTCTCTAAGATGGTTTCAATTGTAATAATAATAAAAGATATCATTTTCTTGAGGGAGCTTGGGGATTTTTCCCTTGGTATCCCACCTCCTCATTTGGAAGGAGGATCTATTTGATGGTGACTAACTTGTTCATCTTGCATTTGTTAGATTAGTTCATTTTCTTGCTTATTGTAATTTCTAGATCTAGTTTCTAGTTCTCATTTTGCAAGTAGTTTCAATCACTTTTCATCTACTTGATCTAACTTGCTTTTACTTTCATTAAATAATTTCATTAGCTATTTGATCTAATTGCTATTTCCATTGAAGTAGTTTTAGCTTCTTGATCTAATTCTTGATTTAATTGTCATTTGCTTTATTGAGTAAATTGAATTGCCTTCATTAGTCATTTAACACTCTAAACGCACTTTATTAATCAATTAATTTGATCATAAAAGTGGAATGGTACTTTGCTATTGATATATCTTTAATATTTCACATTCGAAGCATCTATTTAATTGTCAATCTCATTTGAAGCAATTGTATTAACTTAGTGTCTAATTTGCATTTTAGATCTCTCTAAAATTTATCTCCAAGCATAAGCTTGGTTGACAGACATTTAGGACAATCTTCCTCAACTATCATTCAATCTCCCTAAATTTGAGTTTGGAACAAAGGTACGTGTGACCTTGCAGTTCTCTTGTGGCCAAGTCCCCTATAGGAACGAAAGCATGCAGGTTGTACTAAAGTCCTAAAGGTGTATCTTTAATAAGACCTTAGCCTTCTCTCTTAGCTTTCTTGCAACCACCTCACTGCTTACCAAGTTGAAGGAATTGAGAAGGCAAATCTTAGATTAGGCATTTAATTAAAATTTACCAAGACCATGTTCCATCATACACCCATTGGTAACATTGCTTCATCTTGCATACAGTTAGTTATGGTACAATTTGGATTGTGAGCTCATTATTTACTTGCAAGCATTTAAAACCTGAGAATTTCAAGAACAAAATACCTATTGAATCTCATTTTTCTGAAACATTGTAGGCATGAAAGCCTCACTTCAAACTTCACTAAATGCAGCCAAACAACCAAAAGTAAATTAATCATCATGATAAGCCGACATAAACCAAAATTTCCCTCAAATAACTATTAATCGCTCAAATTATTCACGCTCTTACTTCTCAATTGTAAACTACAATTTCCCTAAAGATGGACTCGCATGGAAAGTCTGAAACGTTGGATGAAAAACAATAACAGGTGTTACCACAAATTTAAAAATTCTTGTACTTGTTCATTTCACCTTTCATGCTCATTGCTAATTGTCCTTTAAATGACATATCATAATTGAGCATCTTTCCTTTAAGTGCAAGTCTTATCTTACTGCAAGGCCTATCTTCATTTCACTAACACTTGTTTTGTAGCTTGCGATTCTTGTAACTTGAAAACTATAACTCTTTTGCAAGTATTGTTACTTTATCTTTCAGCATATATTTCTTGCAAGTATACTATTGGCACTGGTCTTTTGCATTTTCGCTTGCAGGATATCTTGTGAATATAATCGATTTATCTAAATTGTTGATTCTTACATGCTCATAAACTTTTATACTTGCTAATCAAATCTCTAAGCTCATTTCAAGTTATATTGAATGGCAATTTCCTTACTAACCAACTCTTAGAACTTGTTAGCATTAACAAGTTATCCTTTAGAACCTTCCTTAGGGACCACCCCCCTTGACTTAAGCGAGGAGATAGTCTAATTAGAGAGAGTTGGGATCAGGTGACAACCACTTCTCTGAGCATTTCGCCATTAAGGCAACACCTAGTGGGATTGAGGACTTTTCCCACATCATTCCTAGGTGTGCATCTTAGGCGACAACAGGAGAATTTATAAAACATGCATGAGAAGTTAAATAAAAGAACAACATTCTTAGAGTTGATTCTTTGATTTTGCAGAACAATGTTGTGAGAGAATGAAAAACCTTCAGAGAGAAACCCTAGTGCAATAATGGTGAACACTAGACCACGTGACAGTTAATGGGAGGTATGAGATAACAGCGACAGAGAACAATATGAACAATGGCAATGATGAGCAATGGGAGGTATGAGATAACAGCGACAGTGAACAATATGAATGGCTTATTTTGCGCACATTATTGTGGAGGTTGGGGTTGACTTATTAGCGTGGGTAAGTTAGGTCAACAAGTGGCGAAGGAACAGAATGGAGGGACATACTTAGAATATTCACTGGGCCAGAGGTTGTCGAGTTAAGTTACAGGGAACGTTGGAGAAGGGTCCGTTTCCATCCAAAAACGAAACGGAAACAAGGAAACTAGTACCGTATGGCCTGGAAACTCGTTTCCAGCCGTACTGGCCCGTTTCTCGAGGAAGAAACATGGCTAGTACAGCCTAAAACGAGTTTCCAGGCCGTGTTGTGGAGTTTCCTCTTCTAACTTGACTTTTTCTTATATTTTTATTTTATTTTTTCGCTTCTAATTTTTTATTGGGCGACTAAAATATCTTCTTGATGCTTCTAGATGCCTCTCAAGTTATAAAAAAGATGATTTTTTGAGTGGGGCAGCCTAATGTTCAAGCCTATGGCTCTAGTGTTGATATGCATTTCATGGTAATGTTTGAGTGGTTTCGCGCTCATTGGATTTCATATGGAGAAAGTAGAATTTTAGATCTCACTCAAAATCCAGTAGACTTTATTTTTCAGGGTTTCAGGATTGGGGGGATTGCAATGTTTCCATTGGATTTTGTCACGTACTAGGGTATGGAACTTGCATTTAATCAAGAGAACCAAGCCCTCTATGCAAGGGAGACTCCCAATAATCAAGAGCACATAGGGTACTAGGGTATGTAACTTGTATTTAATCAAGAGCATAAAGGTCATTCGACTATGTAGGAGGAGACTCCCAATCAAGCACGAGACAAGAAATTAGAAATTTCTTGTGGCTGATTTTGGATATTGCTATTTTCATTATGTGATCATTCATGAGTAAATGTGATGTAAATTTAGAGACATATAGTTTATGCATTGACAATTGACAATTTAATCATAATGTAATAAATTAGAATGTATCATATATGCCTTATGATTGCACATATTTCTTAAATTTCCTAATATATATATTGTGTTTCCCTATTCCCAAAATTTGGGGGGGTGAGTCACGTTTCATACCCGTGCCCATTTCGGAGACTCGTACCCGTTTCCCCGTTTCATGCAACTTAGTTGTCGGGGGTTATAGTGATCAACAAGACACAGCTCATCGAAACAGCGATCGCTGGGATGTCGTTTGTATGAAAGAGGAGTAGATCGATTATTCCTTAAACTCAATGGATGGAACCCAAATCTAGGCGAAGGATCCACATCAGCAACCTACTCGATGTACACTGGAAAACCCCCAGGTACCGAAGGCCTAGGTCGAAGCATATATAACGGAGATGGAAGATGTAGTTGCAACCATCAACAACCTAGGGTTTATACCACCAAACCCTATAGCGACTTCAGAATACCTCAACAGTTTTCAGGAGGACCAACCACAACCGGTTTTGAAAATTTTGTCACCATCCGAGCTCCAGTGTTGAGAATACGAACAGCAAGTGCAGCTGACAATTGTTTATGGTGAGACCTTCGTGGCTGCAAGGGGCACATTTAGTCAAAGGAGTGCCACACTTGGCATAGACAATACAAGGCATAACATACAAGATTCCACATGTGCCGACCCACGGGGCTCACGACTTCAGCACCTGGTTCACACATTGAGACGCTCCGAAGGCATAACGCAGCAAGTACCAGCCCAAGAGGAAAACACAGTCTCAGATTCAGATGACAACCCGCCTGAAGAGACTACACATACCCCGATAAACCACCCTTAGAGGTTGGGTGGGAAAAAATCCAAATGCACTAAGGTGCGTGAACGAGGGCGTTTACTTGTTTTTGGTGAGGGCATTAGTATGGCATGGGTTGCGATACAAAAAGCACAGTCATAGTCAGTCGCGTCAAAGGCCGAAATTACACCCCGGCTAGATTAAAGTGTTGGACTGTGGAGATATGGGGCCAAATACTGGATCAGTTGTTGGTTGTTTTTACAATGACGAGAGGTTGGTTCGCCCTCATTTTTGCCAAACGAAATCAGGTTAATTGGGTGTTGTCCAAATACTAGCATATTGAAATGACTCCGGTTCTTCTCAAGCATTTGGACACCTCTATTCGACCCTGAAAAGGAGAAATTGGGAGCGGGACCAATTTGGGTACGACTACCGGCTCTACCCCTGCAATTTTGGTCGAATGATGTATTCAGATGCATTGGGATGATCTGGGGATTTACCTAGACCATGATAGATCATACATTGAAACAGGCAGCATCGCCATTGCCAAAATTCTGGTACATCCGGACACCAAAGAAGGGTTAGTTGAAAACCTGCCTATACATTTTCAGGAGATCATTAGATGGCAGATCCTCGACTATGAAGGGGTAGCATTTCAATGCAGATGGTGCCATGAGGTTGGGCATCTGTACAAGGATTGTATGTTGATTATTAATGTCCTCATCGAGTCTCCCAAAAGACAAGTTACAACGGGCACACAGACTCATTTGGATGTTGGCTCGACACCTGAACAGAACGTAACATCGAAGCCCCCGAGGAGGCGGAGAGAGACTGGGAAGGATCATATTCAAGCGGACTCTCAGACACCTGATGCTCGAGTCACTCGGTCACACTCATCGGGCTCTAGTCTAATTTTGGGTACTCACACATCCTCTCCTCCCTCATCTTGTAATTTATTGTTTTCTGAAAATGCCATGTTATCATTAGATGCATCGAGTTTGGGTTTATCTGCTTACAATCTGAGTCACATCACTTGTCCTATTGCATCACCCCCCCTACCGCACTGGCTACTAAGCCCTCCACCATTGAGGGTTCATCCTCATTACATCCTGAATGGGAGGAATAATCCAAAAATAGCGTTCATAGATACAACCTTCAATCCCTTGCCCACCCCAAGCCCCTCACTTTCGGTCTCGGTGATGATCCTCCCCCTAAAGCTCAGAAATTGCGCAAGGGAAGATAATCCAATATATCTAAGGCCATCCATAGGGCTGGTATCGAGGTGGCGACAAGCATACAAATTTCCATTGACTGGGTTCTTAAAGCACAAGGCAACCCTGATAGGGTTACTCCATGAAGTGTCTATCCTTCAACTGTAGGGGTTTGGCCAGCCCCAACAAAAAGTTGGCACTGAGAAGACTTCTTGGATCTGAAAGGATCAATGTTTTGTTTCTACAAGAGACACTAGGAAAGGGTGTTGCCATCAACACCATTATGACGACCATACTCCCTAGCAAGACTTTCCATACACTTGATGTGACGGGTCGTTCCAGGGGATGTGTTATGGTTTCAATAACAAAACCATCAAATTAGACAATATATGGGGGAGTGAAGGTGTATTGGGAGCTGATATTACAGTTATTGAATTAGATGCACCACTCTGATTGATTAATATATATGGACCCTGTCATAATAGGGTGGGATTCTGGGATAAACTAATGAACACATCTTTTATAGATAATGACAATATCATTATCAGAGGAGATTTGAACTTTTCCTTGGGACATGCAGAATCTTGGGGTACTCGAGCTCAAATGGATGCCCTGACTAAGTATTTTGAGCAATTGTTGGATAATCATAACCTCATGAATATCGACTCGACCAAGATCCAGCCTACCTAGCGGAATAGGAGAATAGGTGTGGATGCACTGACCAGAAGATTAGATCGATTTATCATTAAAGCACCTTTGGTGGAGAATATGGACAGGATTAGACAATGGGTTGGATCGAGTGGTATATCTAATCATTGCCCAATATATTTGGAAATCATGAACTCCAATTACAAGCCAAATTCTCCTTTCAAATTTAATTCGGTTTGGTTGGAGGAAGCAGAATTACATAATATTATAAAGGAATCCTGGATTCACTGTGGGCAAGACAACAACTCCTCACCAGTCAAGGTCATAACAAGTAATTTATCCCAGATCAAGCATAGGATAATATTATGGGCAAAAATGAAAAAGATAAAGGACGATGCTACAATACTAAAAATTGAAACAAAAATTAAGGAGATGGAAGGCACTAGTAATGCAGGTTCTACAACAAACGAAAGAAAGGAACAACTAATCAGGATGAAAGCAGAGAAGATTAGACTCTTGAGACAGAAAGAGGAGACTTGGAGATTAAAGAGTAGAGCTATTTGGCTAAAGGCAGGGGATGAAAACACAAAATTCTATCAACAATGTACCAAGGGGAGGAAATTGAACAACACAATATGGAGTTTAAGAGATCCTTATGGCAGGGAAGCCAACACTTTTAGTCAGCTTGCCGACATGGGCACCAGATATTTCTCCCAAATATTCAGAGCACCTAGAGAAGTTACCATTGTTGTAGTACTTCGCATTGTCGGGACAATGCCTCAATTTGTGGAGCGAGAGGATAAGGAGATACTAAACAAGCCGGTCACACTGGAGGAGATCGAAGTTGCACTAAAATAGTTCGAAAAAGATAAAAGTTTGGGACCTAATGGATGGCCAATTGAATTCTACCTTACCTTTTTTTACCATATTGGCACTAACCTCCTCATCGCCATTGAGGACTGTAGGCTTTCGGGGAAAATGCAAAGGGGTTCAATTTTACATTCATTGCACTCATTCCCAAAGTTGATAACCCTCATACATTTGATGATTATCGACCTATCTCCTTATGCAATTGCATATACAAAATCATATCTAAGATCATTGTTATTCGTATCAAGCCCATCTTATCCAAGATGATATCCAAGGAGCAATTTGCATTCCTCAATCATCGACAGATTCATGAAGCCATTGGTACTGCACATGAAGGGATTCACTCCATAAAGCAAAAGAACATTAAGAGTGTCATTCTTGAGATTGACCTTTCAAAAGCATTTGACAGAGCTAGCTGGACATACTTACAACTTATATTGACCCATATTGGCTTTCCACACTCATTCATAAAATGGATTGTTTTGTTTTATATCTGCATCATATAGCATACTCATCAATGGGGCTGCAACCAATTTTTTCCATGCTGAGCGCAGCCTTATACAAGGATGTTCATTATCACCCCTATTATTCCTCCTGATCATGGAAGGGTTAAGTCGACTCATATCCAGTGCTCGAGCAAACGGGTCTTTAAGTGGTGTCAAGATGTCAGATGTATCCTATCTAATGCATCTTTTATTTGTTGATGACGTATTAATTTTTTTTAGTTGGATCTATACATGACACCACTTGCTTCAAGAATATATTGTCCCTGTTTTGTAAAGCTAAAGGAATGATACCCAATTACAACAAATCAACCATAATGCCTATGTGTTATTTACTAAACAAGCAAAGACATGCACTTCAACAATTTCAATTCATGAGGCAAGACATGGAGGTCGGTCTCAAGTATCTTGGATTCAGACTCAAGCCTAATGATTAGAGCATTGCGGACTCGGCTTGGCTCATTGCAAAAATTGAAGGGCGCATCAACATCTGGTAGCAACGATGGTTATCTAGAGCAGGCAGATTGATCCTAATTAAATCTGTATTGGAGGCCATACCAGTGTACTGGATGGCTCTGGCCTGGATACCAAAAGGCATCATCAACAAAATACAACAAATATTTTGTAGATTCTTATGGAGGGGGAAACATGTTGGTAGGACTTTTGCCTGGGTTAAATGGGAGAGAATTGGAAAGCCCAAACAATGGGGAGGATGGGGCATAAAGGATTTGAATATATTTGCATCGGCTCTTACAGTAAAAACGGGCTGGCAGATAATCACATTTGACAGTTTATGGAAAGAGGTGGTTTATCACAAATATATATACCCTCTTACAATTATGGAATGGATTCAAAAGCCGAACAGGGGTATAACCGGCTCCTCCATCATATGGAAAGTTATCACTCATTCCATATCAATCATTAAGAGAGGTTTGGCATGGCGGATTGAAACAGGTGAGTTTGTTCGCCTTGGTATAGATGCTTGGTCAGGATGTGGAAATGCACATATATTACCTATGGAGCTCAGACAATATCTTGAATTGGCTAGTATCATTGGCTAGTATCACTCAGTGCTCTCAAATTGTTGATGGGAGAAACACTAGATGGCTCTCACAGGCTTTGGTTAAATGCGAAGGACCTAATGTTACCAGATATTTGGAGTATGGATTGGAATAGATTATAGGGGCACTAGAAGAGTCACATGTTAGAATAACTGATCGGGAGGATGAAATCATCTAGGCTGCAACCCCTCACGGTCGTTATACACCACGAGATAGATACACCTTCCTTATTTCGGAACAACAACCAGTGGAGGCGGTTTGGTGGTGACGACATCTACAGAAGCTTAAGGCACCACAAAAAGCTTGATTATTCATGTGGTGCATACTATCAAACAAAGCGCCTACAGATGATAACCTGAATCATCGAGCCATACATGGACCATCACGATGTTGTCTTTGCAAGGTACAAGCTGAAGACATAGAACATCTCTTTCTTTAATGCCCAGTGACGAATCGAGTGTGGCATCAGATATACCTCTCCCTCGATATCAACATCAGATAGAATGGGACTCAACTCACAAATGCTTGGCATAATTGGTGGATCGCAGCAACATCACAAAAAAATCGAAATCTTCCTCTACTAGTCTGCTAGGGTATATGGTTGGTCAAGAATCATACCATATTCCAGGACTCTCCCATACATTGGATATCGACTTGCAATAACATTGTAGCACTATATCATTTAGTGCCTGAGGAACTGGCATCAAAATCCACCCGAGACATTACTCCTGAAGTAATTGATCGCACCTTCCCATGGGCATACTTTGATGGATTGGCCCAAGACACTGGTTTTGGGGGTGGAGTAGTACTATACAAATCAAAAAGACATTTATACAAGCTCAAAGTGGGATTACAGAGGGGCACCAACAATTATTCTGAACTTAACAGTCTCAAACACCTTCTCATATTTGCACTTGAACAAAACTGCAACATGATACAGATCTTTGGGGACTCAAAAATTATTATCAATTGGTTCAACTCTGCATCTCATTCATGTGCACACATTCAAGGGATTGTTGGATGAGGTCATCACACAAATCACATTTTGATTTTATTGTCTGCTCGCATATTTACAAGGAAAGAAATGAGATTTCTGACAATCTATCCAAGGAGGTTGTGCGGCAACTCAGGGGATAGCGGATAATTCATGAGCACAGAGATCAAGAGATTCATCAGTTCTAACATAGGCCTTTCATCGAGCATGCTAGGGGAGATTCTGTTATTTTGATTTTCGTATATGATGAAGACTATTGACTGATTATGATGTTATTTACATATTTTTATTATATGTCTTTTATGTAAATATTTATGGTCCTAACTGAATATGACATTGGATAGATTGCTTGGTCCATCTCTGAAAATTTAGCATATCCTTTATGCAGTTGATACAACATGTAATTTTCTTCTTGATAATGGAAATTACAAATTTTTTCTTGTAAAAAAAAGTACAACATTCTTATTAAACATTGTTAATTTCAATGGAGATGAAAGAATACAAATCACTTCAAGACCACTTATTGAAACTCATAAACATTACAGACCAATGAAATACAATTGATAGAGAGAATGAAGAAGAAGATATGATATTAATTATGTTAAAAATCCAATCCCCTTAATATGAAACTATTAATTTTTCATAGGGCTATATTGTTCTTTGCTTTGATAATTGCATTTCTCCATTAACACATTAAGTTCACCCCATAGTATCATAACATTATTCAGATTTACATCATTATTCATCAGCATATGCAACTATGTAGAAAGAACAATAACATCATCATCAATGCAGCGGAACATAAAGGAACAATAGAATAAAAGAATGCACACATAGAGACATCAGGATTGGTCGAAGACCAGGGCAAAACCCACTATGGGGAAAACCCTTGCAAATCTTCTTCTAATAGATTGTCATCAAATGATTCAGCAAAAGAGAGTACAATGATCCACATCTTCACAACAACTAGAATATCCATGAAATGCATCTAAACATCAAAAATCTAATTTAGATAATTGTAATGTATTGTCATTGTCTGTAGCATGTTGCTGAACACTTTTGTCATTGAGCAAAATCTTCGGAACACTGAAATCTCATCTAGGAGTCTTGGTCACAGAGTGGAGGAGCTATGTGAGTGACTATGACAGACTGGGTCGCTCTCTGTGCATGATAGCAACTATGGCAACTCGGTCGCTCCCATACCATTCTATGCAAGCGACCGAGGACCAAACTTACCCAGACTCTCGATCGCTCCCATACCATTCTATGCAAGCGACCGAGGACCAAACTTACCCAGACTCTCGATAGCTCCCATACCATTCTATGCAAGCGACCAAGGACCAAAGCTGCTCTCATGACCACTGTGTGCCAATGTCCAGGGACCCAAATGCTCAGTTTTGTGCGAACCAGCAACTTTGAATCAGAAAACCCTAGTTCAATGTGACCTTCATCCTGAAGTTTTGGACCCTTGAGCGAGCTTCCTTTGTTAGACCTGTGCGAACGAAGACAAAATAGAAGAGGAGAAGAGAGCTTGATGTGTGTCCAAATGAGTTTGAGGTCTCTTCTATGTATAAGCTTCCATGAGGGTCCACTTGACCTATCCATAGGTACATGTGCATAGGGCCGACCTAATCCAAAATATATGTATGAATAAAATAATTCATAACTCAACTTCCGCTGTCCAAATGAGGTGATCTTTAGGTCGATTTTGGTCCTCTCGGAAAGAGGAATATGATGCCATCATCATCTCCATCAAATGAGTAGTCCAAAGTGGAATTTGACCACAGTTGCATAATTTTAACACTCCCTCTCAACCAGGGAGAATTCCACCTACCAATATCGAACCATCTATCAGCATGACATGCATAGAAAGTTTTAGGGGCGAATGTTCGCCCTTTGGCAAAATTAAGGGGTTTTAAATTTTTAGTGGGCGAATATTTTGTATCATAGTACATTTTTACAAATCACCTCAAATAGCCCACCTTATTTTAAGGGTGGGTAAAAAAGGTAAATTTAGCCCTTGAAATTAGGAGTTACAACCTTCCATTCGCCCATTTTCAAGAATAGGTTTTATTTAAGTGAATCAATTCGCCCATTTTCAAGAATAGATTTTATTTAAGTGAATCCTATGGGCCAAATACGATATTTATAAAATAGGTATGGTAAATTAATAAAAATATAAATAAATTAGAAGTATGGTAAATAAATAAAACATTTTTTATATTTACTCCATAAGTCACCTTATATACATACAAGGGTGTAAACAA
>APFE030816462.1:0-30664 GCA_000404065.3 Pinus taeda
TGAACCGTCGGATCACTACATATCATGACCGTCAGATTGTAAGTTACAAAATGTACAACGGTAAAGAAACACACTTTACCTAACTCTATACGTAACTCTATACTAGACCAAGTTGAACTTAACTATTTCCTATGTGTCGGAATATCCTAACAATGTTGCAGTAGAACCAGTGCCACTTAGCCCACTTCCTTCAGCTGACCTTTTTAGTTGGCTTTTGAGTTCTTCTTTGGCCTCTCTAGTCTGCTCTAAAGTTTCCAATGCTCTCATGGCTCTTTGGATAAGTTCAGGAGTTGTATTTGCACAAGGCCCCACATCTTTTCCAGGTATTTATGCAAGGTGAAACTTCAACCTGTACGCCCCCCGGACATAGGGTGGCCATACAACATGCAACTCAAGTTTAGTCTATCATTCGGAGAATCAGGTACACCATATTCCCAGAAAGGATCCAATTTCCTTGGCATGTTTGTTTTTGAACTTTGAAGTTGCAAACTTGAAGTCTTGAATGATGTTTTGGTGTAGTTGTGAACCTATGGGAAAATAAGGATTAGGATTACAATTTAGCATTTACAAAATTACAAGTTGCAAATTTACAAATTACAATTTAGTATTTTAATTTTTAATTTTTACATTGTACAATGAAAATCCAAGTTACCCAACCTAAAACAACCATTCCAAAGTTCAAAGTTTCAAACACAAATTACCCAACCATTCCAAACCCAAGTTACCCAACCAAATGGCAAAAACAATGAAAAAAACATAAACAATGTTTAAAAACAATGAAAACAAAAAAAAAATTGGTTCCCATAGTCATACCAAGTTACTCAACCAAAAACAATGAAGAAATACAAAAAAATCTTTAAAAACAAAAGAAAAATGGTGCCCATACCAAGTTACCCAACCAAAAACAATGAAAAACATACAAAAACAATGTTTTTAAATATTGAAAACAAAAAAAAATTAATCCACATACCATTTCAATGGAGAAATCGGTGGTCTCCTCTTGATTTTCTCCTCTAAGCACTTAGATTTGGCTAAAAACCCTCTCCAGCTTGGTCTCCCAGCGCTCCTCTTCCCTCCGCGCGCGACTGTCCAAAAGAGCTCATTAAAAAACCCAAAAAACATTATAAAACTGCGTTGTCGTGACCCTTGGCGATTTTTTCCCTTTTTATCGCGATTATTTCACATTATTGCGATAAATTCAATAAAAATCGGCAAAAAAAAATTCCGACAATTATTTCGTATAGTTATCGCGATTTTATCGGAACAACGAAAAAATCACGCTTATTTCATTTTATCGCAATATTATCACAATTTTCACCACTCTAATACCAATGGGGCGATTGCAAGCAATAACTGGGGTGATTCTAGGGAGTAATACCCATGGCGCTAGCAGACTTTGAAGTGATAGAGATTGTTGATGACAACAATCTCTACCCCGCGCTCTTAGGGATTGATTGGGCCACTGACATGAACGGGGTGATTAATCTGAAAAAGCGGAAAATGATTTTTGAAAAGGAGTCACTACGCATAATTATACCCTTGGACCTTGCTGAAGGATCACGTTATACAGAGTTGGTGCATGACTATGAAAGTGATGATGATATGGACTGCATCTATAAGATAACATCGCGAAACTAGCACTGGGTGAATCCCACTACGGATGGGCGGTTTGCATGGGAGCGCGAAAGCTCTTGTACTTCGGATTTAGACGAGGAAATGGAGCGATGGAAGAATCAGTTACATGAGGTAACTACATTGAATTGCAATATGATGACAAGGTCGTTGTGCTGTGTATCGAGAGAAGTAAGAGACTTGCCTACTTATGATGGTCTAAGTGAGGTAGACACCTTGAATAAATTTGAAAGGGAGGTGTCGGAAAAGCAACGCTTCCAGGCCTTGGATTGGGTACTACATGCTTCGCCCGTGAGGTGGTGGGGTACGCACAAAGGGAGCTTTAACAACTGGCGCGAATGTAGGAGAACGATGCGCACGCAATTTGGGAAGCCTAGAATGAAATTGACATATAAGTACAATGGACGAGATGATCCGTGCGCGCATCTAGCCAGGTGTGTGCAAGCAAATGGAAAAAAATCTACACGGATGCACATGAACTTCGCGCTGAGGGGTATGGTCAAAAAGCATGTGTTGGGGGGGACAAATGTGCAAATGGCTCTTAATGTTGGGGAGACATCACATAGGAAGAACAATCGCACAGAGGGTTTTCCACGTGAAAGCGTTTAACAAGGTATGCAATGCGCTGAACAAGGTATGTAATGCGCAACGAAGTGATTGGGACCTGCGCGTACTCGCAGTATTATGTGGGCTTATAGGACGACATGCAAGAAACTGACGGGACAGACACCTTTTCGGCTTGTCTATGGAGTAGAAGCCGTAGTGCCTATGGAGTACATCATTCTTAGTCTGCGCATAGTGGCGCTCACAGCTATGACGGACCGCGGAGCCCTGGAGGAGAGGCTCGTGCAATTGGAGGAGCTTGAAGTAGAACGATTTTTGGTTGGATTCCACCAGCGAGTGAAAAAGCAACGGGAAAAAGTCTAGCACGATCGACATATTAAGTTGCGCACCTTCAAGGCGAATGATTTCGTGTTGTTGTATGATAGTAAGTTCGATAAATTCCCAGGGAAGCTTAGAATGCATTGGCTGGGACCATATGTTATTAAGGAGATCACAAATGGTGGCACCGTGCAATTGGTAAAGTTAAATGGAGAACTCTTCCTAGGAAAAGTCAATGGCAGTCGTTTAAAGGTGTACACAGGTGGCTCAACCATCTGACTAGCCGCAGGAGGCACAGTCTTAGCGTTCTCGACAGTTGAAAGGAGGGACAGGACTATAAACTACTTTGCCTGGAAGCTTCGATGTCAGGTCTATGCGTAGTAGCGAAGTGTCGTAGGGTCCGCGATAGCGCGAGGGTAGTTGCATTGCCGCGCGGGTCAGTTGGAAAGTGACTGTTGTAGTCCACTATGCACGATGTGATGCTTGGTTTGAGACCAAATGGAGCAGGCGACAAGCATTTAAGGCAAATTTTATGGGCTAGATTCTTGAAACTCTACCACTAAGTCAGCATTAATGGACCGAATGTGGGGGGAATGATCGAATTCAAATTCAAAAGACGTAATAAATTACAAACGGGTGTCCAACAAACAACACTCGGCAATTTGAGAACTGAGTTGTTGTGCGCCCATAGATTCATGAACCCAGATTTGTTTGATCTTTTGAAGTCAAAGTTGTTGTTTGAGCACTTACCTGAGCCGTTGAGAGAATTGTGGAATAACATTATGGCAGCGCTGGAGGAAGCCATGGATACCGGAGCAATGACTGCTGAGAAGGCTGCGTAGGCCATGACGGTAGGAGAAGCCCCAGAAAGTGCTGGAATAGATGCAAAAATCCCTAAATCGCTGCACACGCCAAGACCTAAGAAAGACAAGCAGCCTATGGCACCAGTGTGCATGTCCCCTAGAAACCCGCTCAGAACTAGGCTTACTATGGAAGAAAAAGGGAAGGCTATCAACTTGGAAGTCGATGAGGAAGAGGAAGACTTTAAAGAAATCCTGGTAGGAGAGGAGGAGGATGTAGAGATGGATATAGAAACCCAGGGTGCGGACCCTCTGACCAGGTTGCTTGTATATGTTCCTTTGCGGAAGGGAAAAGCAAAGATGCCCAAAGACATATATCTGCAGACTCCGCTGCTCCCTGACAACATCATTTTTGAAGGAGCGCAGTTGCTGCGAGTGCCTATACTGAAATTTGATCACTGGGATCTCGCGGACCACGAGAAGTTCCCATATTTGGCAACTGTGCAGTGCATGCGCCAGAAGAAAGACGCGCCAGCGAGAGTTATAGAGTTGGAGCTATGTAAGTGGTTGAGAGGTGTAGAAAAGGCAGGACTGTTAATCTTTCTCTGGGTGTAGCATTACCATCGCACCCCAGTGACTATTTTTGTCATCAGGTAGCTGCTCTGCCTGGTGCATTATGGGTGCTTGTCGCTGGAGGAGCCTATCCACATCACAGACCACTTAAATCACAGAATTACCCGACTCCCTTGCAAAGGGGAGGACCCAACTAACATCTCGGAGGGTAAAAGTGATGATTTGACCATCGCAGAGGCCATGAAGAAGAATTTCAAGTTGGAGAAGAAGAAGAGAGGATATGCTATTTCCAGCGTTAACAACACTGCGGTCAAATTTGCGACGTACATATTGGCCGGAAAGGTTATGCAGAAATGTCACCTGAATGAGGTGCTCGCGTCGGTGGTTGCACTTACCACGCAATGCACAAAAGGGGTCCAATTTAACTAGGCAGACTACTTGTGCAGAGAGTTCCTGGAGGACTGCCCCGAGGCACAGTAGTAGGGGAAGACTTTTCATTACCCGTGGCTGCTGTTGTCCATCATGCTAGTGGCATGGGAATTGCCTGAGGACAGCGAGTTCCCAACGATTACATAGGACCTTCCCGAGGCAACGAAGTACGCTTCGCTGCGGGCAACTAGAGAAGCGCAGAGAATCCAGGAAAGTAAGATATTCTAGGTGTTCATGGAGATGAACATCAAAATGGGGATTAATCACAACCTGTGGTTATCGCCCATGGTCTATAACAGTCTGTAGAGCTTCGTGGAGTTCAAGGAAGATTTGCACCATGTGTACATCAGGGTGGGGAAGGACCTCGTGAAGACTTGGCATGTGCTCTGTTATCTAACGACAGATGATGTCATATTCTCCATCCTTGAGTCGTGGTCACTGGAGTGGCGCGCTCCAGCCAGCTTTGCGGTGGAAGCAGAGAAGTCCGTGCCATGCAAAGGAAAAAGGATTAGGAAAAACTGTGGATGGCACAATTATCAGAGAAGCGAAGAAACGAAGCAGCAACAACCAAGGCCCAGGTGGTGCAGAATGTTGCGAAGGCGGCAAAAGAGCAGTGGAAGGCAGCAGAAAAGGATCGAAGAGGCCAGAAGTCGCTTTTGCTTGAACAGGAAATAGATATAGAGAGGTGGCAAAGACCCGCAGACAACATCCACACAGCGGAAAGGACAAGCGCCCAAGGGAGTAGTTAGGGCGACAGAAGAAGTCGAAGGCTTCAAACACTTTTTTCGACCTGATCTCCCTCACTGAGGGGGATCTGCATGACATTGGGTAAACGACGAGGGATGTCATTGCGGAGACCCTCCAGTAGTTCGCGGATGAACACCTGATGGTGTTGGGGGCCCTTTGAGCGCAGATACATGAGTTGTAGGTGTGCACTCCACAGGTTGGTATTGTGTCAACCAGCCTCACACTAGGCACGACCGCGGTCGAGGAAATGTTGCGCGCTTGAATGACCGACACTAATGTCCTACTAGAGGGCGCACTTGTGATAGAAAATGATGCCGACAGGGCTTTGGTCAGCGGGCTAAAGGGAGTCAGGATAAACATGGTTGTGCTCCCTTAGGAGATGCTCTATGTTTTGCAGGACAGAGTTACTGCAGAGCTGCGAGCCAGGGAGGGCAGTGCACTCCAGGTCATGAGCGATCAGCGCATCAACATTGAACAGTTGAGCCTGCAGCAGGGGTGCGCGAGGCGAAGCAAGAGATGGCCAATGTTTAGCTGGAGCTGAACTTTCAGATAACCGAGCTACAATTAAAGGCGCAACGTTCAATATCGCCGGAGGTCAAGGAATAGCGCGCCAACATGATTACAGTGGCAATAGCAGAGGTCAACAGTGTAGTGAAAGACTACACAAAGCTATTCGAAGACTCATTCAAGGTTCTCACTACTCTGCAGGAGGACCCGAACATACATCAACTAGAAAAAGAGGTGCGCAAGCTACAACAAAAGTACGATGAAGTAAAAGGAACAATGTAGACGGTTTCCCTTAAACAAAGGCTTGCGCGGATGTAGCAGGCGAAAGCGCTCAAGGAGCAGGTGGATGCTGCTCGACACAAGGAAACAGTTTTGAAGGTGCGCTTACAATGATGGATTGATAAGGCGTTCGACATTACAACCTCTATTCAAGCAAATTTCGTGCAGATGAAAGGAACACAGGAACAGGTTCAAGGAAGCAGTTCAGCTATAGCAGTCTTTGAAGAGCGTGTTCAGGAAGTGCAATAGGCAGCCGCTCAGTGAACTTCCAATCTTACAGCGATCCAGGCAGAGTTGAGAGGTTTTTGCTAAAATATCTCCGTGCTGACAGAGTGACTCGAGGGCGAGTCACGATGTTTGTGTTGGGGGCTTGTTGAGCGCGGGATCCCCCAAAGGGAAATTTTGAGGCTAAAAGCTCAGATTTTGGTCAAAAGTTGTAACTTTGATGTAAAGACTCTACATTTTATGGGCACGGAACGCGTAGCTTGTAAATGAGTCACAGGTTTGTCTGCCCTTAAGTTTGTAATGTAATGTCGGCTGTAGAGATCTACCCATGGTTCGCGGACCATGTGATTGTATAAATCGAGCGAGGCTCTAAGTAGTTAAGTAATCAATCGATTGATGATCATGGAAAAGAAGCATAGCAGAGTACCTAAAGTGTAAAGTCTAGTTTTGGGTTGTAGAGAAGGAGAAGGCTTTGCAGTTGACTGCGCGGACCCTGGCAGCTGAGTGCGTAGGGCGAGTAGAGTCTGTAACACTTGGAAGCATTAATAAGGAGAAGTTTTATATCATTCTTGTGTATTCTTTTCCTGTTTTCTGCATTGAATGTATTGGGTATGAATTGCATTTTTACTGTTTATATGATGCGCGAACATATGTGACTGTGTTAACTAAGTGAATGTGAGGTAACATATCTGTTTACGCAAAGTTAATTAAGATCTTTAAGAAGATAAGTAAGATGCACGGTGTAATTTAGGGAAATAGCGCAGATCGTTGCCATAGCAGCGCGAAAGCATCTCATCCCTTGGTTAGGGCTGCGTGAAAGGCGATTATCACAGATCGCGAAGGTCTCGCAGGTCAGAACAGTGCACGAAGGTAGGTCCAGTTGGACTAAATCGACACCTCAGACATCTCAAGGGTGCCGAAACTTAGTTCCAGCATCCCCACATACTACTTCGAGTGAGACTTCAGTTCGCGCTCCACGGGCTGATGTGGAAAGGGTCAGTAGTGTAAGTATTTGTTTGGCTAAATAACTACGAACCTGGGTCAGTACCCATCAAGTTTACACTATCATACCAAGTGTCACTTTTGGTCGTCAAGTGTCGTTTCATGTTGATATACATGTTTTAAGCACCATTCTTTTTATATAAGTGTCGTGGAGTCATTAAGAACATCTACAGAGCATTTCATAGTCCTAGACTTACTAGTCACAAAGCGATAGTTTTGGTCGCAATTGCACATACTTTGCCTATCACACTTGGAGGGTGTTTGTAAATTGGAGTTTCAATGGTTACTTCTTTGTATTGGGTCCTATCTAAGTTTTACTAATGGGTTAGTATGCATCGCACTCAGTTTTACCCCTAACTCATTGTGTTTTCCCATGTGTCAACCTCCATACTTAGACAAATTTGCAACCTTGCAAGCCTGCACACTAGGGAAGGGAGAGCACACAACATGCTTCCATGGCTTAGTTGTACTCCTCTTGTTTGTTGAGGTAGCACCTTGTGCTCAGATTAACCTTCGACCCCTCTTTGGCACATAACGCATTCTCAAGCACGAAGTCCTCCTTGTCTTTCTGAATTGCACCCTCTTTCAAACTTGTCTCCAAGTTGAACACACAACACACCAACAATGGAGATCAGACCTTCCTTGAGCCTTGACACTACGCCTTGCAGCCTTCTTGTGACCTAGGCCTCCCCACTTGAGCGCATGGGGCATCAACAGTTAACATTGAACCTTCCTCGTGCCTTGAGACTACGCCTTGGGCCCTCTATCAAAACTCCTCTTCCCAGCGAAGCGCGCAACACACTTTGAGTGCTCAATACACAACCCTTGTCTCTTGATAGTGCGCCTCGTGTCCAAAAGCTTCATCTTCCCTTCTCGAGTGCATTGTTGAATCAAAATCATAAGGTTTGCATGAAATATCATAAAATAGGATATTTTTATGCTGATGGTTGCTTGTCATGAGTGATATTACTTGCATATAACAACATGCCAAGGATGCATGAGGAGATCTGTTGAAGGAAGCAGTCTAAGGAAGCATTCAAAAATACAAAGAACACATGTTGCGACAAGTGAAACAACATTGGATTCAGATGATCAAAGTGATCTATAAAGACTCCATATGATCTCAAGACCCTTTGGAGGATAAAAAAACAACAAGAAGAAATCTACATCAAGTAATTGAAGACATAAGTGGCAACATTGTCACCTCTCAAGAAAGTCCATGTCATAGTTCACTTTTGGTCCAAGTCATCAATATTAGTGACATGTCATGCTGTTTTCACATGGAGATGATGATGTAATCTTGTAATTATTGGAAATGTAAATATGTGGATGTTCGAGAGTCATATGTGGACAAAAGGGTCACATGGATAAGTCCAAAAATTAGACGTTGAAAAGTAATTTAGAAGTTCAAGAGTTGTTTAGAAGTCCAAAGGTCATAATAGAAGTCTAAGAGTTATGAGTGAAGTTCAAAATTCATGAGGATATGAAAATTCATTCCCCTAGTTCTAAAAGGGTCCTCGCTACTCATAATAGAGAATTTTAACCTTGGCTTCTCCCGTAAGGCATTAGAGAGATAAAGATGGTTCTTTGAAGAGAAAGTAGTGGCTCTAACGCTACACTATTGGATCTAGTGGTGTTCATTGTATCAATGTATATTGGAACTTTCACTTAATATCTAAAGTCCATTGGGTCAATACATTTTCATACATATATCGTAACTGTTTTGAGACTATTCTTTGGATGTTTACAATGTATGTTTACTTTCATATGTTCTAAATAAATTTAACTATTTCGGTGGCTTGATATTCTATCTTACCGAATATTTGTTGTTGTTTTTAATGATCATTGCATCTATGTGAATTATTTCACTTGATGACTAACGATCCTTCCATTTATTTTCACATGGGTTTTTACTAGATTTGTACTGATACTTTTCTCTTAACGACACACTTCCATTTTCTTTCAATGAAAGAACTGTGGTACATTCTATAATTGAACATTTCAGAAGACACACTTGCTTGTTCAAAAGCACATGTGCGCTACTCTCTTATGTTGATAGTTCAAACCAAGACAAATCTTTAATAAAATGGTAGTTGGACAATATAAGCAGATGGGTCTCCTATACCAAATGGTATGAGGTCTAGATGGGACTTCATATCGGGGAGATCCCCTATATGTTGGTGAGATCTAGCATCATCAACACCACTATGTTACGGTTTACTCTCCTTGTAATTTTTGGTTGTTTTTGTTTGGGGATACCCCTTTTGCACTCAAATCCTAGGAATTACCCTAAAATCCCTGGAAACTCTATCTTCAAGATCCTCCTTAAACCTTAATTGTTCAATCCTTTTATTGGTGGTGATAGAAGCAAAAGCATTAATGGGGGCCTTAGCTTTGTTCGATTGGGCCATTAAATCCATAATATCTTCTATAGAGAAGCCCCTTGCATTGGAGGAGAGTCATCCATAATTGCGAAGAGGGTTGGTGAGGTGATAGTTGGCCCCCTCATAGGTACAATAGATTTCACACTTTATAATTGGACTTTATCTTTAGAAGTGTGAGTTTTTTGGTAACAACTTTCAATTGTTGCTTTTCTATCATTAAGATCTCTTTCCATTTAAGTCTTGACTTGACATCAAGAATTGTTACCTTTACATCATTAGGATATCCTTCCATTTAAGAAATGGCTTGAGCATCCCCATCTTTTTCAATTTAATCCTTGGCTTTGACACAATTTCACGATGGAAAGGCACTACTCTATATCTCTTTCATCCACTTTATTTAACTCAATTCATAAAAAGGTTGTTCTACTAAAGCCATCTCCTCATCACGTTGCACTTTGTTTCACAAGTTCTAACAATCCTAGCATTGGGAATCCACTCTAGAGATGACCTAAAATAGAGAAGAGGCTCGGTGAGGTGACAATGACCTCCCTCCTTGCTACAAAAAATATTTGCTTGAGATTTAGGACTTTATCTCAAGAATTGGGGGTTTTTGTTATAACATTTAGGTATAATGTGAGCCAATAGCATTCCTTTGTCTACCTCAAAAGTTGACTTCTTTGGAATCAAGGATATCTACTACTTTTCATACTTTCAAAATAATTACCTAACATGATGGACATGCATATTTCTTTCCTTTGATTAAACTATCAAATTAGGATAGATCTCAATTTTATGCATGGTATCAATTTTTTGTGAGGTAAACACCCATAGGGGATTTGAACATGTGACTTTTTTGCATGGATTTCCTTAATTGTGCACCCATTCAGTGTCAATCTAAGTAGCCGTGGGATGATTTTATGCATGGTATCATTAAACACAATGTCTATTGTCGATTGAAATGTTGATCCATTATTAATAATCCAAAAAGCATCATGGAATACTCAAATGTTCCTTAGGGTGTGGTAAAAAATCATCTTTTTTATCCTCTATTTGATTATAACCCAAAAAAGCATCTAGCATGAGTGAAAATTCTTGAACCTATTACCTTTTAGTTGATTCTCCATGTTGGATAGGGGATTATTATCCTTCACTAACAAGTGCTATATATATATTGTGACCTCAACATGTCTCTTTTTTATAGGAATTGGATGTGGAAACCCTATATTCAATGTCTTTTTGGGGCTATAATTTTTACCTCTAATAAATTTTGTATATCCTTTTGTATTATTGGTTCCAAATTTATATTCATATGCCTTTGTTTGTCTAAAGGTATTTAATCCTTCCTTATTGGAGATGTGCATTGAATGATGTCTTTTATGTGCTTTTAGATTATCATATGTCTAAGAAAAAACATCTTTACACTCATGGATGACGGTGTTGATTTGCTTCCTTCATCATGGGAATAATCCTTTCTAAGCTTGATGACCTTTGGGCACACCTTTGATCCAAGGTTAATTTCTATGACATCATTTGGCCTATTAGTTTCCTTTGGCTTCTTGTACATGTCATGTCGAACAAAAAAACTTTTCAAATGGTATTGAGTCCATGGGATATTTATTCTTCACCCATTCCTTAACAAGGAAA
Source organism: Pinus taeda (assembly GCA_000404065.3). Lineage (NCBI taxonomy): Eukaryota > Viridiplantae > Streptophyta > Pinopsida > Pinales > Pinaceae > Pinus > Pinus taeda. The sequence goes on from APFE030816462.1 coordinate 11,105, forward strand.
ATTTTAAGGATGAAATTTTATTTTTAAGTTTAAAAACCCGGGTGAATCTTAGTCCCCAACATGCAAAATATAAAATGTTTGGTGATTTTTAAGGTAAAATAGTTTTATACTATAAAATTTGGGTGAATAATTTTTATAACAAATGGAAATTGCTGAATCATTATTTTTGGAAAAGGCATGAGAAATTAACCTACCTACGAATATTAACCCCTAAAACTTTCCTTGTTTCTTAATTTTAGGGTTTTCATTGTCTTCTCCCACCTAATTAATTCTATTATCATGAAACTCATGTAAATTGTTACCATGCCACCTACAAATCATTTCTCTATTTCTGAACCATAATATTTCCCGTTCTCTCTTCAACTTAACATTATGACATACCACAACCTCCACCAAAGGATTCACCCCTCAACACTTAATTTCATAGGGGAAACGTCTCAAACTTTTTGGACTAGAGCACAAAAGTCCTCTAACTCTAATTGGGATACATTCATCTTGAATAGAGAGTAAGGATAGATTAATATTAAGAATATAAACTTGACATTACTCACCTGTATAAACTACAATAATGAAATGGGTAATACATAGAAATATTGCATTAGATAAATTTAACAAAAATAACAAGAATTCATTTATATCACATATTTTATTTTGATTCTTAGTGTACTCATCAACAATAGTAACAAAGCAGTCCTAACTACAACATCAACCAGAGGACACGTTTGTAACTACAACTTGAATTTCGGGGAAACCCATTTGTGGAGTATGACCTTAATGGTGTCATTGTTTTAAGTATGTTTTAAAGAAATGGATTCCAAGCATGCTCAAGACTGATGCTATAGATGGTACATGTGGAAAAAATAAACAATTTATTCTTGATCCTATCTTGTAACATCCCCAATTTCACTCCATGTTCAATTGTAATTAATCATGCTTATCGTTATTTATTTGAATGTGAATATTTTTCTATCATGCCAAGTGAGACAAGCCTTCTTGAAACTCAAGGTGCATGAGGTTACACTGCTTTAGAAATGTGTGACTTCAATCGATGATATCTCTTAAATCAGGAAAGAAAATCAAATTCTATAAGAAACTCTTTTGAGCTAATAGAAAATCCTTTAAAATGAGCTATCATCCACTTTCAAATTTTGTGTGGAATTTTTGGAGACTACACAAAGTTTGTTGAAGGTTTATGCTCTGTGTTCCATCCATTATTGTGCTTCTATGGTGGCCATATCAATGTCGATAAGTAGAGAAATGGTTGAAATAAGGCCTCCTAAGCTTCTGAATCCTACATGCATATTTTTTCTTTGCATTCCATGCATTATTGGGATTCTATATTGGCCATAACAATGTAAGTAAGTTGGGAAATGATTGGAATGAGATCTCTTAGGTTTCTAGATCTTACATGCAAAGTCTTTAAGTTGCGGCATAGTTGTATAAATTTATAGTAATGTTGAATGTCATAACATTGAGGGTAGAGGGCCACAAAGGATACCAAGGGTTTATAGGGATGTATGGGTTGTTGTAGAGGTCATAGAACCTTCATAGGTAGCATGGAAACCCTAAAAGATTTATGAAATGTTTTAGACCAAATGGTGTATTTGGATCAATGGAAGTATCACCTTCCTCGACTATGAGAGGAATGGGTAGAGTCTCGTCATCCTATAGAAGCTTATTCCTTGGGTAGCATGACCTTGGAAATCATGCTCTGGTTTTGAAGGGCAATTTGCATGGGAAAATGAGGGACATTCAACTAGTACAAGCAATCCCATGTGCATGGTGCATGAGTATTAGAAAAAAAAGTGTAATATGTGCATGCAAAGAGAATAGTGAGAAAGTAGGGAAAGTCTCGAGTGACCCATTTCCTATGAAAGTTGAGCTTGTAAGCCTGTATGCAAAGCCTTGAATTTGTTTAGGGAATTTCTTGAACTTCCGAGTGTGAGGGACATTATTTTGTGCATAGCTAGGTGTATACAATAAGTCCAAGTGAGGGGAACTGCCAAGGGACTATGGAGCAATGAAAAATCCCTTTAGGTGTAATGCAAGCCAACAAAGGAACACATGGAATATATGTTGCATTGCCTTTGAGGATGGGGGGAAGGCAAGGACAAGGGGACAAGTTTCTAGGATAGCTAGAGTGTACCCCCAAATTTTCCAAGAGACGACATGTTAGCAATATATATATAATAAAATATAAAATATTATTATTATTATTAATCTAAATTCACCATTGTGTTCCATCCGAAAATATTTTAATAACTACAAAACCAAATACATAATCTCAAATCTAAAATTCAAGTTAAAGTTTTTAGTTATGAGCAAATCCATTTTTACACAAAAAAAAAATGTTTCTTATTACATTCTAAAAATTGCAAGTTTCATGAGATCGAGCAATTTCAACTTTTTGTTCATGTGAAGAAATGCACGGCTTGACGTGTATGTTCCATCTTCCTGTTCTATTTTGCACGATCAAAAAGAAATTTGAGCCATTTGATATATGTCATTGGGGAAAAGAATCAAGATGGATTTTAGAAGATGAAGTATAGCATTAAATGAATGTGTGTCCAAAAAAATAGTGATGTAATGGTGGTGGATGCGTTTTACTGAGAGAGGTGGCACATTAAAAGAATAACACATCCATATAATTAACTTATGGATCATATTTGTGGCCCCGCTTCATTTTGGTCTTCAAATGTTCCTTAAGGTTTTAGCCTACAACTTCAATACTCTCTAAATGGTGTTTTGTGGCTGTAATGGAAAGGGTGAGCCCCCTTAGGAGTGAGCGTTACACCTATCCAAAATACATGAAACCCCTCTTTGGGGCCGATCAAGAAAATCAATAACCAATATTTCCTCTCCTTCTGGGTCAATCTCATCATCCACTGCCTTTGCGTCTCTAGGATCCATTGACTTTCAAATGGGAATTTGAAAGGCTAACTCTAATATTGGGTGCTTTCTCATTACTAACTTTTGGAGGAACTATAATTTCCATCCCACAATTGGATGTTGTTTTGTCTAGCGATACGAGAAGTACCAAATCTCCAATACCAACGTCAAATATTAATTAATAGTGCGTTGTGTTGAGGCCAGTTCGTTGAAGGTTCGGTGTTGATAATGGTTTCCCATTGAGCCATGTATTTGTTCATATGACATTAATCCATGTCAGTCATACCATTTTTTCTTGGAGGTGAGCGGAATAGTACTCAAAAAGTCCTCAAAATTTTCATGGGATGAATTTAAAGTCCCAGATGATGTCCCCAAAAAATGGGGACGTTACCAACCCTTGTAAAAGTCCTTGGAGTGTCAAAACATTAGGTACGATGGATTTTTGGCGGGGATGGGTCCTCGTACAACATAGATTGGATGTCATGGAGGCCCGCTGGAGGCCCTACATCTAATGGAGAAGGAAATTTATGCTAGACTCTTTCTTGTGAAAGAGTTTTCTAATTAATCCTTTAGCATTTGAGTTCATTGGTCCTTTAGCTTTTAGGTGATATTGAATTTGCCTATCATTTTTTCTAGGCAGTGGCAAGTCATAGAAAGAAGCATTGCAATTGAATCATATAGTTGGGATGGAAATATGCTCACCCTCACTTAGTTTGTTGAAGTACCTCCAAATTCAATGTGTTATTTAGAATGCTTAAAAATTTACTTGTAGCATAGGTTTTGTTGATCTGTTGTCGAATGCTAGTTTTTTTGTACTAATTTCAACTTCAAAATTAAAAACAATTGCTCATCATTTTCTTTTTGTCCATAGGCTTCCTTTATGGTGTTTGTGAAGGTAACATGTAAATTTGTCAAGTTTCATGTCAAATTCATGAGAAAAATAGTATGTAAATAAAGCGATAAACAACAACAAACAAATATACAACAATTATCAAAATGAACTCTTAATAGAGTGTTTTGATGAAGGAGTTCACCCCTCCTGGGCTACATCTCTTTAGTCCAACTTCCATGGCTCGGGCCTTTGTATTAGCTCAAAATGGCAAAAGGTGTTGTTTACAATGCTTTATTGCTCCTAAAACTTGCTTCAATGTGCTCAGAACATCAATATCATCGAGGAACGACTTTTTATGATCCCAAAATTGTAGAAAATTGCAAAATGTATGGCCAAACAGTTTCTCCTAGGAAATCTCCATTAAAACTGGAGAAACTCCAGCTAAGTCCAATTTTGGAGAAAATCTTGAATTTTTCGGCTTCGACAAAATTACCGCCAACTTAGCTATTCTTAATTAATGGATAAACTAGGTCATCGTTAATACTGACTGCCGGTTTTCATGGTGTGGTGACATGTCGAGAGTTACTGCTAACGGTTTACCTCCAAACTCCAACGTATTAAACTTTAAATATAAGTTGTGACCGTTACATGTTAAGTAACGCGTTGGTGGCATAGTGGTAAGATTCCAGATTTGTGCAGGTGAGGTTGTGGGTTTGACACTACTGACTTGACATAATTTTTTCGCTACGCACCAATAGATGATAGACCTGTGGGGAGGGACATATGGCAGCCTCCGGGATTGCCACATGTCCCATTCTCGTTGGTCCTTCCCCAACCAATGAAAAAAACGCCAACTCACCAAACTGTTGACAAACCAAATTGCACCACTTGGTGAGACCCCACTCGGCATTGACCACTTTTGACCTGCGTAGTCATCTACCACATCAACAGTATGGAACACTGACTCTGTAGTGACTGTACTTTTTTTTGCAAAATTCCTTTATTTGGCAAAGTGGATAGAACGTGATATCTTCCTCATACGAGCTCCGTTTTTAGTGAAACAATTTGCGTTGGGATTGTATCGGCGAGTCAGACGTATTCGTTCAGTGTTTAAGCTATTTGTAGCACTTTGATTTTTTAGCTAAATATTGATCACCTGATCATTTGTTGTCTATGAATTTTTATTACTTCTGCTTCTGTGAGGTGAATGAATTTTCCAATTGATCCTTTAGCTTTGAGTGGTTTTGAATTCATCATAGTGATTTCATAGTCTAGCTAGGCGGTGGGTAGTTTTAGGAAGAACCAATGCAATTGAGCCTATGGTTGGGTGGAAATGTGCTCACCTTTAGTTTGTTGAATAACTTCCAAATTCAAATAAGTGTTATTTAGCATGCTTAGAAATTTATTTACAACCTGGCTTTTGTTTATGAATTTCTATTACTTATGGTTGTTGTGTGAGGTGAATGACTATGTCACCATATCTTGAGAGGGAATTCTACATGGATGGTTGTATGGGTGTTTTTAACTATTGCCTTAGCGATTTAACATGAGTCTCTAATTTCTAATTCTTAATATAACATAATTTTTAGATAAATTTTAGCTTGTGTTTGATAATTTTTTAGTTGTCAATTCACATGGAAGATAGATTCTTGGTTGAGAATCAATTAAATAAACAGTCCTGCCAACCTGCTTGCTTACTTAAACTTATGTCCTCTAAATTGTGTAAATATCATCATGGTTTCTTTATAAAGTTGCTCATGAGTTTTGATATTTTTGTGATGTGAGATTGCAATGTTGATTAATAAGTTCTCCCCTGTATTTTATTATGAAATTTATGGATATGAAAATCTATCTTATGGTTATATGCTATTTTCCATGTGCAGTTCCTCTCTCGGTCTCTTTAAAAGAAAATAAAGTTGGATTATGGATAGAGTGTAACTTGGGAAGTAATATAGGATTGAATGGAAAATGAAGTTTTGCTTGTTATAATAGGGGGATGAACATTATGTGCTTTCTCAACGAGCCTTGTTTTGATTTTGTGTATGTGTATGTATATGTATGAGATTGATTTTCCAATCTCTTTATTAGTGTAAAGGGTTGCATGATTTAACGACAGGTGAAATTCCTCTTATTATGCTAGGTTTACTAGAGTTGTGTGCTTATTATGAACGTTCAAGATTGATTCCAAGCATGAAGAATGTTTATAATGGCATGCTGGATTAGTGCATATTACTTGAGTAATTTATAGATATGCATATAAGATCTAGATGGCCAAGCCTCTTCTGGAGGAAAAGTTTAATGGATATCATGATTAAGAGAAACCTAAAGATTTGATGAAGTTGAAATGTCAATTGGCATCTTAGATAAAATAATTTTTTAATGTGATATAACATCTAAAATAAAGTTTGTAGGCCTTTAGGATCCCTCGCATGAAAGGTTTGGTGGGTAAGGATGCTTTTGTACTTAAACTGAGGGTCACACCCTTGTATTTCAATGACCCTTATGGAGGATAAGCCAAATTTTTGAGCCTATTATTTGACCCTTATGCTTGATCAAGCTTGATTTTAAGGCCATAACACCCCTTTTGATGCCTTTAGCAAGTCTAATACAAGCCTCTAGTGAAAAAGGCCATTTTTGACATTTTGCATGAGGATGAAAATTTAGGAAAGTTTGGAAGTGAAAGAGGTAGTTTTTGGCATATCACATGATAATATTTTCCATGTGATACAACTTGTACTACATGAAGAATATATTCTTGCAATATAGTTAGAGGCTACAAATGCTTGGAGGCTATGGTGCAATTGGATTTGGTATCACATCCAAGAAAAAATTCCTCTGGTGGACAGATGTTATGCTTTTCTTGGTTGTAGCAACCAATGAAAACTCCTTGAAGGACACATGGCACTAGTTTATTAGTTATAACATCAAGAAAGGTTTTGTGTAGTACAATGTATCACACCACAAAATTTCGTGGTGTAATACACCTCACCCACAAAACATTTTTGCTGTGTGAAATGAGAGCTTCAACTCGTATATTGGAAACTTTAAAATTAGAAGTTTTTGTTAGTGGCAACATGTCTCATTACCAAAAATTTGACATTGTGATACATTATCACAAGTCGTTAACGTATCATCACTCAAAATTTTATGGATAAAGTTTAAGATTAGGGTTAACTCACATTTGGCACCAAAGAAATGTGTAGTTGTAATACAAGGAGTATGTCACAAAAGAGATTTTTCATGGATGTGTAGTTGTAATACAAGGAGTATGTCACAAAAGAGATTTTACATGGATGTGGTGTTTCATGCCACAAAATATTTTGTCACTCACCTTACTTACTTGAAGGAGTCTCAATCCTTTCTTAAGTTTTGTTTACCCACACTTTCCTAGCTTCCAAAATTTCCCTTTGGTCTAGGCATCCTTCCCTTCCCTTTAGGGTTTGACGAGTGTTACTAGTATCAAATTGTTCTTAATGGAAGATGAAGAGTTGAGTGGACCAAACAATCAATGGGTTGGAGTTAACTTTTGGTGTGATACATCATGTGCCCCAAGCATTGCATGGGTGTGATAAGGTGATAGAAAAACAATAAATAAAGGTGTGAAGAGGGATGAATAAGATGTGTCGCAAGTTACGGAAGTTTTTTTGGATGTGACGTGTTGCCTAACAAGGTATTTGACATGTGAAACATCACATGACAAAAATTTTAGAGACGCAAAATGTAGGAAGAGGACCAACTTGTCAGTTAAGTAAGCTTTTTCAACTGTGATACAACGTGGTGACAAAATCTTTTGGATGTGATAGGTATGTTTTTAGAGTTGCAAAGCAATATGAACAGAAAATTTTCTTTTGTGCTCTAAGCCAATAAAAGGTCAAAAAATAAGACATTTTGCCTTAATAAACATGGAGTTAAGGGGTGATTGTACAAGGCATGATGTAGCACTATATGAATGCTATGCAAGCAATTTGTGTCATTTTTATCGAAGATGACATGGCAGAGCAAAGAAAAGGCTCTCAAGGAATCTTTATAAGTGCATAACTTGCTCAGAGGTTCAAATTGAGCAAGAATACAACCGTTCGAAAGATTTGAACGAGTAAATGTTTTCCTAAGCTCATAAGTGGCTTAAGAGTGATAATTTAAGACGAGAAGGTTTAAATAATCCGCCTCCATAATGACATTTGGGGGTTTGGTATGCTACATATCCTCCCTATTTATAGTTTCTAACTTGCATCATGAGTTGGCTTGTAGTAATTATCTACAAATATCCAAGACAACATTAACTTTTATAGTTTACAAGGTCAAAATTAATCAACGATAGTCACTCAAGATCAGAAGCCAACATTCAGAAGCCAACATTCACGACTCTAGCATAGAGTTTTACAAAGTTGTTCCCAATTGTAATAATTCTGTAATTATCTGGATAAAAGATTATTCCCCTAGCTGAAGATGAAGTGCCTGAATAAGTTGTAGAGTCTTCTACCATTTTGTAGAATATAAATTCTGTTTGTTAAGCCAAGTTTATAAATATTTCTGTGCGACCCTGAAATCATGTGTTATATGAAATGTTTCCAACTTAGTGCCTAAAATTAATAGGTGTTATAAATATTTCTGTGCGACCCTGAAATCATGTGTTATATGAAATGTTTCCAACTTAGTGCCTAAAATTAATAGGTGTTCAAAGTTATAGGTTTGAGAACCTAATGAGATTTTTTAATTTAACTGAAATGAAAGGAAAAAATGCATAAAAAAGCAGGGGATAATTAACATGATGACGTGAGCAAATGATGTGTATTTCAGCGGTAAGCAAATGATGTGTATTTTAGCCCTATAGACTATATATTGGCACCTTTTAGGCCTACCATAGGTGGCTTCACCTCACTGTACTTTATTTAACTTGGCCAACTTCCTTTATAAATTATTATGTTCCTTTTTTATAAATTTAGGTCGTCATCTAATGCATAAGGATAAAAAAAAATTCATTGTGTGTTTACAGCTTTCCGAGAAACTTGTTATTCAGCACTGTTGATGTGACATCAACAACAACATTTCTTCTTCACTACCTTAAAAATATCTCCCATTGTTCTAGGATGATTAATTATTTTCAATGTTAGTCTAGTTGTTTTACTTTATCTAGATCAGTGAAGTTAGTGGTGGCGTACTTTATGTAGGTCAGTAAAGAAGAATAAATCCTACTAAAATGACTAAGATTTAAAATTTGTTAGTGTCAATCCTAATCCTCAAAGCTCTAACCTAATGTGCAGAGTGTTATGTGAGATTATTTCTTTTGAAAAATACTTTCAAGGTCGAAGGGTGCATGGAAAATTCCCAGGATCAATAATTAGTTTGAGGTGTCCAGGATAGTAATTTTTAAAAAGAAAATGTAGGGATGGTGAATTTTAGTAATTTTTAAAAAATAAAACGGGACAGTTTTGTAAGGATTTAAATTTTCTAGATTTTATTCAGAAAATTCAGTGATTTTTCAGTTAAAATAATTTATCCTCTATAAATTTTAGTGATATTCATCTGAATTGGAAAAATCTTTTATTAAAAAAAATAAAATTAATCAAATGGTAAAATATTCCTTGGAAGCTAATAGACAATGAACAATCATATTCTCTTCCTGAGGGAGTGCCATAAGGGAGTGCCATGAGAGCACATATAAAAGCGGGATAAATTGCGGACTCTAGTTCTTTGGCTTCTTTAGAGTTTTAATCATTACAAAGCCTTCGGTGAAAAATTACATACCTGCCTCGTCCCGTCAGTTACAACAAAAACACTGAAAATGACCTCGGTATCAAAAACATGCGCGCACCTTAACCTCGGAGCAGTCCAAAACCCAGAAAAAGTACCACATACCTGGAGTCACCAAAAAGTGCTGCTCTGGAATGCATATTCCCCTGAAACAAGACGAAATGCCTATCCTGATCAAATTACACTCTCTCAGGCTTGCCACACACTAAGCAAAGCCCATATGCGAGGCCACTTTTAGCCAAATGGACCTTGCTTGGAAGTTGGAATCCCCTGATAACTGACCAGCGAAGCAAAGACCTTAATGTGTAGCTGAGGCGAATGGGCCAAACACTTCTCAACCCGTGAATCTGTGGGATCATCATGCTGTATTTCAGAGATAATCTTTGCAGAACTCGAATTTCTTGTCACCCCACCTCTGCACAGAAAATAAATGGGAACTTGTAGGGAAAACCAGAAAATAGCACTATGTTGGTAAAATTGTATGTGCCAAATACGGATCCTTTTTGCACGCAAAATAGTAATAATATGGCAAGTAATTGTTTTGCAATTTATCTTGGTAATATGGCAATGAAGTTGCGAATCTGGAATTCATTGCATCCTGAATTAGCCAATGATACTATAAATTTGGCTATGCGTGCTAAGGCAGTTAGCACTAATACAGAGGCTTGCACTTGAAATGTTTTAGACCTTCATAAGATATACAATATTTATGTCTCGTTATAGTTTTTGAGTGATCTGTAATGTTGCTGCTTAAGCGTACAGGCTAGGAAATACAGTTTAACATGACTATACCAGGTTTTGCAGGGCTATAATGAAAATTTCGACAAAGAAAATGAAGATGATATAGAAGTATTGAGAAACGGGCATTCCATGTCGCACAAACTGAACAGTTCTCCCGCCGTTGAAAAGGAACCAGATGGATACCCCTATCTCAAGTTTGAAATGTATGGAGCGTATGCATTTATAAATGTAACAGATGGAAGGGAAGAGGAAGATGATTTTGGGGAGAGTAAGAGGGATGGCTGTTGTCGTAGTGTACATACTTTCTAAACTTTACAAAGGTAATTTATTCTCTGTTTGAATTGTAGTTGCACTTGTAGAATGTATTGATTTTTCTGAGTTTTAATTGGAAAATGTCAAAATCTGTAAATTATTCTAGTGAAATGCTATTTACTTGGTGCACATATGTACTGAAACAATCATTTTCTCTCTTGCTTGGAGATGTTTTGAGAAGAATATTTTGCTCATCTCAAAGTATTCATGCTGAAGAGAAGTAATTGTTTCTACGCATGATGACCAAAGTTAATGGGAAGAAGAAATGGGTGTTTTAGAGCACAAGTTATTTAAATTTTAAATTAGAGCAAAAAAAAAGAAGACAACTTCAGTAGTTGGTTATGCAGCTGTATAAGGTCATATTCTGTTGCAGTATAAGGTCATATTCTGTTGACACTGCAGCTTCTTGCTATTTCATTTTTTAATTTTTTCAGAAACAAGTATGTGTCAATAAAATCTCACAAGCAGCCCCATAGTAGGTGAGAAATGGTTGGTAAATTTTTATTCTAGTCATTGTTACAATTTCACGTCCATCAGGGCCATAAACATGAACTTTTCTTTTGGCCGTTCAAAAATATGCAAAAATCATACCTTTGGCTACAACAATTTTCCATGATCCTCTCAACTGTTGCTTTTCCTGATGGTACTGTAGACTATATCCATCATCCATTCAGCTCCTAGACTACCTTAAAAATTCCATCATCAGATCCAAATGACAATCCCTGAACTCTTTAAATTTATGGAATCATCATTCAATGTGCTATTCAATCTATTTAAATTGCTACTCAAGTCAGAGGTCAATAATAAATACACTAACAAAAGGAGTTAAGATACAGAACCTGTCAACGAGGTTTCAATTGGTATTAAAAGTAGAAGCTAAAGGGAGTATTTCATATCACTTATTTAGTTCTTTAGAGGTATGTTTTTCCATGAACATTTATGCTTATGCTCATTGTTGTAGTGACTTTTACTTGTGATAGAAAAATCGGAGAAGTTAGGGATGAGGGAGTATTTCATACCACTTATCTAGTTCTCTAGAGGTATATTTTTCCATAAACATTTATACGTACGCTCATTGTTGGAGTGACTTTTACTTGTGATAGAGAAATGGGAGAAGTTAGGGATGAACCTTTGACTGAGAAAATAGTTATAGAATTAGTTGAACTAACTAGGTAATTATCATCTTCTAATAGTTATTATCGTCACCTATAATTATATAATAGACCAGTCTAAATGTAACATAGGGGAATGTTTTAATTAAATAGATTTCCCTTTAGGGATTTCCTTCTCCTTGTGATTCCATCGTCGTATCTATTTGAATGTATATGTTACCAGCCATGAAAGCCCATCATTGGTATCAGAGCCATGATAATAAGAAGAAAAGAAAGCCAATGAAAGATTCTATAGGTTGTTGTGATCAGAAAAGACACCGAGGTACTGATGTCATGTTCAGTGGAAAACAAGAGAAACAAATTCCATAAAGGAATCGTTGCAGTTGTGTCAGCAATTGAAGACACCAAGGATATTACAAAGAAATCACTACGCCATCATCAAATTCAAGGACAAGCAACAAAACATCCATTTCAGCCTATTGAAGGTCAAGTTGAAAATAATTAATATTATTTTGTATTAATGGAGAAATGGTTACATAGTTGTAACGTATCTCCTTAGTTTAGGATTTGTTCCTAGAGTTTAGGAGTTTGGTTGCAACTTCCTGATTTCTAAAGTTGTACTTAAATGATGTAATCTTTCATTGATGGTAATAGAGTGTACGAGAGTGATCTCTATGTTTTGAGTGTAGTCTCCAGGTGCACCCCACACCTGTGAGCTACATCTCCTTCTTTTCAAGTCTGTTCACATTTTATCTTGGTATCAGAGCTCAGATTGGGTGAGCCTGATCTTTTATCACCTTTGTGACTGAAGTGCTTTTGTAGCTAGCTTGCCTGTGTGGTAGAATTGCCTGTGTGGCTTGAAGTGCCTCTGTGGCTGTGTGTACACAAGAGCTTTGTGCTCAATTGAGCAGGTGGACTGCAGAACACCTGGCTCGGACTCGGAAGTTTTTTTTCCTGAGTAGAAGGGGGTTGGCGCGGGTTTCTTGCTTGGGAGCGCGCCAAAATACCAGATTGGCCCGTCTGTTTGGCAGTTAGTCGCGCCAGCGTGCCAAAATACTGGATTGGTGCAGAATTTAAGGGAAAAATCACGCCAGAGCACCAACTCACCTTCAAGGGGATTTTCGGGAAGCCTCATCTTCGTTTGACGATTTGCGAGGGATGCATATCAGAGAAGTTGCAGGTTTATCTGGGAGAGGCAGTTCGGATCAATTTTGATCTGACCAATCTTTCGGCTGTATTTGAAAAACGCCGAATTTGCTCATCGGAGCGGGATTGTCAGATACTGTAGATCAGTGGTAGATAAGTGACAGGTATCGTTTTTTATTGTTGGGTAGATTCATTTTGTAGATCTGATCAGAATGAGTAATCCGATGGAATCTTACCTTCACGAGTCTGGCAAACTCGATGGATCTAACTTCACGAATTGGAAGTTTAAGATCCAGACCTTGCTTGAGGGTGCTAATGCTTGGTCCATAGTTACAGGGGATGAACTGAAGCTGAACGCAGGGACACAGGAGCAAGAATGGGAAAAACGAGAGAACAAGGCAAAAGTGTTGCTGAAGATGTTCGTGAAGGACAATATTATCCCGCACATCAGAGAATGTAAAATGTCCACGGAGATCTAGACGTACATCAAAAGTCTGTATTAGACCCAGAACACAAGTCGAATTATGGTGCTTAACAGCAAGCTATTTTCAATGAGGATGGACGAAAGGGAGACTGCTGCTTCATTTGTTGCGCGAATTAAAGATGTGAAAGACGGATTGGGGGACATCGGAGAGGTGGTGTCTGACTCTGATCTCGTCTCAATCACACTGAGTGGGATGCGTGATGAATTTCAAAAATTCGCCACTGGATTGGCGGCAAGGGAGAAAGCGCCCACATTTGAAGATCTGACAGGGATCTTGCTGCAAGAGGAGCGGCGGCAAAACCTGAACCCCTAGAATGATGATCTTGCGCTGATGGCGAAACGATGATCATTCAGAGGAAAGCAGCCACAGCAGCAATCACAGCAGAAAGGAGGAACATCACAGAAGAATTCTCATAAAGGTATGCTTGCAAATCATTCTGTAAAGAAATGTTATTATTGTGGAAAGAAGGGACATATACAGAATGAATGCTTTAAGAAGCAGGCTGATGATGCAAAAAGGAAGCAGGTAAGTGCAAAGCACAAAGGATACTTTGTTGAAGAAGAAGATAAAGACTTCAGTCATGAATTTCGACTGTTCACAGTCGACTGTGCCCTTTCAGCATCTAATGAGGACGATATTTGGTATGTCGATTCCGGAGCATCCTCTCACATGACAGGTAAAAAGGAATTTTTTGATAATCTTGAAGAAAGTACATACGGATCAAAAATTTATTTAGGAGATGATAGCGGATATGAGATTAAAGGTTATGGGGTGATTCCAGTCAAATTAACAAATGGAAAAATTATTCATCTTAAAAATGTTTTATATGTACCTGGAATTAAGAAAAATCTGATATCTGTATCCATGATGATTGATCAAGATATGCAAGTCGAGTTCTTCAAGACTCATTGAGTGATAAAATATTGCAGGAATGAAATAGTAGCAACAGGCATGCGACTTGGAAGCCTATACACACTGGATGGAAAGAGTATACCAAAGCGAGCCGTGGTTGCAGGAGGATCGACAGTCGAACAACTCTGGCATCAGAGATTCGGTCACTTGAATTTGTAGGACCTCATGTTATTACAGAAGAAAGGTATGGTTGAGGGGCTCCATACGTTTCATAATATTCAGTTAAATTGTGATGGTTGTGCCTTAGGTAAAATGCATAGGGAACAGTTCCCTGTGCATGATAGGAGGAAGGAAACAAATATTTTAGAACTAGTGCACACTGATATATGCAGACCTATGCAGACAAGGTCGCTAGGAGGAGCATATTATTTTTTGTTATTTATTGATGATTGCACTAGATATTCATGGGTTTATTTTCTGAGTAAGAAAAGTCATACTTTCCAGTGTTTTATCGAATTTAAAACCTTGTTGGAAAAACAGTTTGGTAAGAGTATAAAAATTCCCTGATCTGATCAAGGGGGAGAATACAAGCTAGGGGAATTCATGAAATACTGCAAATCTCATGGGATTGTTTAGCAGTATACAGCGCCACACACACCACAGCAGAATGGAGTTGCAGAGCACAAAACCAAAACTTTAGTGGAGTGCGGAAGGAGCATGTTACAAGGTAAGGGTTTGTGTAATAGTTTTGGGCAGAGGCTATTAATACTGTTGTATATTTGAAAAACAGAAGTCCTACCAGGAATCTTGGCTTCAAAACTCCTTTTGAAGCTCTATATGGATTCAAACCAGCAGTAAACCATCTAAGAGTATTTGGGTCAAAAGCATTTGCCCATATACCCAAAGATGATAGGAAGAAACTAGACCCTAAAGCAGTTAGATGCATCTTTGTTGGTTATGGCACAAAATTTAAAGCATATAAATTATTCAATCCTGAGTCTTGTAAGACATTTGCAAGCAGGGATGTAGTGTTTCATGAATAGGTATAGGAAGGGAAAGATGACACTGGTGATGATTGGCACATTCCATTGTTGATGGATGAAAGCAACAAGGATGAAAGAGAGCAGGAGCAGAAAGAAGAGCAAAAATAAGATGAAGAAGGTGATAATGCAAGCCCAGTGATAGCTGAAGAAAACAAATTTGAGGTAAGTCCCCTACCAAGGAGATCAGGTAGGAAGACTCAAAAACCATTAAAATTGAAAGACTATGCTTTGATGTCAAATGTTTTAAACATTGTAGAGCCCACTAATTACGAAGAAGCTAGTCAATTTAAGGAGTGGAGGGCTGCAATGAATGAAGAAATGGAATCAATTCTTAGAAATGACACTTGGGATTTAGTAGAGCTGCCTAAGAATAAAACACCCATAGGATGTAAATGGTTGTTTAAACCAAAAATGAATGCAGATGGAAGTATAGAGAAATTAAAAGCTAGGCTGGTTGCAAAAGGATATTCACAGGAGGAAGGTATAGATTTTGATGATACTTTTGCACCTGTAGCAAAGTTAAATACAATCAGAATGCTTATTGCTTTAGCTACTAAATGTAATTGGGAGCTACACCAGCTTCATTTTAAATCTGCATTTTTAAATGGTGATTTAAAAGAGGAAATTTACTTAGTACAACCAGAAGGATTTGTAAAGCAGGGGCAGGAACATGTTGTTTGTAGATTGAAAAAGGCTTTATATGGTTTAAAGCAAGCACCCAAGTCTTGGTACGAAAAGGTTGATTCTTTTTTTTTTTAGAGTATGGATTTCATAGAAGTTTAAATGACCCAAATTTTTATACCAGGAACAATAATTAGGGGCAGATTATTTTGATTTCTTTGTATGTAGATGACATGATTATAACAGGAGATGCAGATGATTTAATCAGAGGAATCGAAAGGCTTATGGCACAAGTTTTTGAGATGAAAGATCTCGGAAGCCTTCATTACTGTCTGGGATTAGAAGTATGTAGAGATATTGGACAAACTTTTCTTACCCAAGGGAAGTATGCCAGAAATCTATTGGAAAATTTTGGTATGGATCAGTGAAGATTAGCAACGTCACCTTTGCAGGGGAATCTAAAGTTGTGCAATGACGATGGCACTAAAGAGGTTGATGCTACAATGTACAGACAGCTGGTTGGCAGCTTGATATATCTTACAACAACCAGACCTGACTTGGTATACTTTGTTAGTGTGTTGAGCCAATTCATGTCAAAACCGCTTGAAAGTCACTGGATAGCAGCAAAAAGCGTGTTGAGGTATCTTTGTGGTATTGTTAACTATGGCATTTTATACACTGACGTATTTGATGTTATTCTAGCAGGTTTTTCAGATTCAGACTGAGCAGGTAACTTGGATGACCAAAGGTCCATCACAGGTTATGCATTCAGCATAGGATCCGGGGTCATAGCATGGAGCAGCAAGAAGCAGAGTATTATAGCCTTGTCTTCATGTGAAGCTGAGTATCAAGCATTGTGTGTAGCGACGTGTGAAGCGATCTGGTTGAGAAGGCTTCTCAATGATGCAGGAAAAGAACTGAAGAATTCCACTTCCATCAAAAGCGACAATCAGAGCACCATTAAATTGGCACACAATCCAGTGTTTCATAAAAAGAACAAACATATAGACACTCAACTCCATTTTATCAGAGAGAAACTACAATCAAAGGAAATTATTGTTGAATATTGTAAAACTTGTGACAATGTGGCTGATATTTCTACAAAGCCTCTTGCACGTGTGAAGTTTGAATTCTTTAGAGGGATGTTAGGAGTCCAGGAGAACCCTTTCTCCATTAAGCGGGGGAGTTGAAAATAATTAATATTATTTTGTATTAACGGAGAAATGGTTACATAGTTGTAACGTATCTCCTTAGTTTAGGATTTGTTCCTAGAGTTTAGGAGTTTGGTTGCAACTTCCTGATTACTAAAGTTTTACTTAAATGATGTAATCCTTCATTGATGGTAATAGAGTGTACGAGAGTGATCTCTCTGTTTTGAGTGTAGTCTCCAGGTGCAAGCCACACCTATGAGCTACATCTCCTTCTTTTCAAGTCTGTTCACATTTTATCTATTCAGACAAAACTGTGTGTCATATCTGCATAGGTTTGTGAAAAAGGAAGGGGAATTTGCATTGTGAGAACACTACATGAAGTTGCCGTAGAAGATAGAGACAGAAGAGAGAGATAGAGTGGATGCTAGGAGCCAACGCTGATTGTATGTGTGGCCACTATCTAATGACTTGCACGAGATGGGCATCCAGACTCAGCGTTGTCAATAACATGCCTGTCAATCCACGCAGATGGGAAGGAGAACATTGTTAATTCTAAATAAAGCGAAAGCGATCTCAGCGAGGGGAAAGGATATTTAGTAGGTCCTTTAATTAATTTAAAGGTAAAAGTGCATTAACATTGGAAAAACATGAGGTATGGAATTGAGTAAGATATTTTTAAGTATTTCTTAAATTGTAATGAAAGCTTAGTAAAAAGGTAAGGGGAGAGAAAATGTGTTCAATGTGTTAATTGATGTAAAAAGATGAAATTTTAAGTGAGAGGATTATATATAAAGAATTAAGTATTTTTCATGGTGAAGTGAGTATTAATTTGCAATTAATTTTTTGTTTGCATCTTTTTTTGTCATTGATAGTAATACTTAGATATGTGTTGTTAAAGGTGTATATTGGAGACCCCATAAAATGTTGGTCCCATAAAATTTTAGGTATAGGTAAGTTGTTTTCTCTTGACGTTGAAGTATAGGGTCGGTACAAGGGTGGTAGGTGCACTTATATGCTAGCTTGATGTGAAATTGGAGAAATTGAGTCTTCAATTAAGTGGGGAAATTTAGATGGATTAATATTGAAAGGTTGGGATAATCTTAGAAATTTGGGACTAAGTTATAACGAAGAGAAAATTTAACATGTTGATGAATGGTGTCAGTGAAAAGGATTCGAAGGAGCACGATGGATAACACTCATATATCTCAATAGATGGATTTCTTTTTATATGGACATCTGTGATTAGTTGTTTGCAAGAAGAAGTAGAGTACAAAAAGGAAAAAGAAGATGAATACATGACAAAAGAAGACAACAACAAAAGGTTATGATGATAGTGATAATGATTCAGTAGCAAAGAGAATGGCAAGATGAAAGAAGATGGTGGCAGATAGAATGATGTAGCAGTAAAGACAATGACAAGATGAATGGGAGACTGATCTAACAACATGGGAAAATGAATGATGAAAACACAAGGAAGAAAGAAAGATTGTGAACATGCAAGGCAGTGAAGAAGAAAGAAGAGAAGCAATGTGAGAATAATAGCATTATCTGTTGATGAAAAGCATTGAATTCATATAAAGACATCTTGAAGTAATTTAATGGCCCTACTTGAATAATATGTTGATGTAGTAATCGTGATTGTTTTTTATCAGGGCTAGATTGGTTTGAATGAAATTTTGAATTGTATCTACTTGAACCAATTATTATGTAAGATTGATGAGGCATGTATACTCCGAAGATATGTTACATTGAAAAGTTTTTGGTAATTTAAAACCATTTTGTAAAAGAATGTTTGTGGTCAACAGAAACCATTGGTGTTTGTGTTAATAATAAACCACATAAATCATTTGATGTGATGTATTGTTTGCGGTAAGTATAAAGAACCAAAATCACTTGATGTGGTGATGTTTGTGTTAAGAACAAAAAACTTGAGGTTCCTGAGGATTGTAATGTTTAAGGGTAAGCCATTGTGAAAACCTTGATATGTGGTTATGTGAAATTAAAAAAAACTCAATATGATGATTGATCTTGATGTATGGGGAGTGAAATTGTTTATATATTTGTAGGTACAAGATGAAAATTTTGGAAGATCAAGGAACAATAATGTAGAAAGTCCAAATATCGTAGAATACTTTGAGATGGAGACAAAGAATAATGAAGACAAATATGAATAAGGAACTAGTTCAAAGAGAGTTGAAGAATGCATATTAAGATCACAAATACTAGTTAAGGGGGACTATGTCGAAGCAACTCTTAGTTGTGATACGAGAACAAGAGAAGTTAGGGGTCAAAATTTGGTTGATAAGATAATTATAGAGTTGGATGAACTAACTAAGTCGTCATGCTCACCTATAATTATATAAGGGACCATTTGTTCTTTAATTTAACATATGAGAATTGTTTAATTTAATACATTTGTCTTTCAGGGATCTCTTTCTTCCTTTTATTTATTACAGTTTATTGAAGCCAACACTCATCACATCTCTTTCCCCATCAAGGAGCTTTTCCCTTGAAGCATAATTTGGTAGGTCACTATAGGGGAATAACCATGCATCGAAACAATATGTCTTTAGTTGGTTAACTCATCCAATTAGATCTAAGGTATTTGAAAATTTCCTTGATCCT
>APFE030816465.1:0-22745 GCA_000404065.3 Pinus taeda
AAATTGACACTGATGAGACACCTAACTATGCATATGCAAAGAGCTATTGATCACTGATGGAGGGCTTAAGACCGACACTAACAGTCATCATCATCAACAACATATTATCATCATTGTTTTCATCGTTGTCAACATTATTGTCATAATCATCATCATCATCATTGTCATCGTTATCATCATCGTCATTATCATCATCACCATCTTCATCGTCATCATCGTCATTCTTCTCATACTCATCACCATTGTCCTATTGTCATATTCATCATCATTATCATATTTAATTAATTTTTAAAAACATAATTTTATGTGGATCCTAAATTTTTAAAAATACATTAATTTCTTGATTATCCACTTAATTTTAATAATTTAATATGTGAAGTAAAAAAATTCATAATCGTATAAAATATTTTTAACTACTTTATGAGCTCAAAAAAATGCACGCTTTTCGAGGACCTGTACTCCCATATACTATATCAACCTTCCTAATTTTATATAAGAAAAATTACTAATCAATTGAAAAGAATAAGCATATGTTTGTTTCTTTCCTTTTCCCTTCCTCTTTCTTGCTTGTACACATGCGCCATTTGTTGAGGAAAAATAATGCTAAGTGACTTGAATATGTGCACTAGAGGTGTAACACCTATTTTAATCTCCAAAATTTGTAACATGATATTAAGACTGATAATACCAAGATGCCTAGCATGGATATCTTGCTAGATTTCATTTGATTAAAATATTCATATTTATTTTATATATTTCTAAAACTTAAGAAGAGAGAAACCAACATAGATCTCAATGCCTGAAGGGAAGTTGTAAGGGAATTTTGGAAGTTTCCCACATATATATGGATGCCTGAAGAGAAGTTGTAAGGGGATTTGGGAAGTTTCCCATCTTACCTGAATTTAATGCTCTTGAACCACCCATATACTAAAAATTATGAAAAAGAATGGGAATGGTGTTGTATTTCTACAAAGCTATGGCTACATACCTATTTTGGAGATGTCAGATTGACCATGTACCACAAGGACCTATTTTCACATGCGAGGTAGAGTGAGTGGGGTTGGGGGAGTAAATGATAGTGTAAATAGAGTTTGAGTGCACTAGAGAGTAGTGGGGAATGCTAATGTTGATGACAGAACCAAAGAGTGTGTGCCAGTGAACCAAAGAAACCCATAAGAAGATAAATGAACCACATGTGGGGTTGAGAGTGTCACTCTAAAAAGGCGGTGAAAAAGAGCCCATTGTGTCATATCAAACGTGTGTGGTGTGTGTAATATTACTTAAATTGGTTAAGAAAATAAATGAGGAAGCATTCAAACTTAGTAAGGAGGCCATTACGAATATTTGAATAGCTTGTCTTAATTAAGCATGTAAGTCAATGAGAAAAGTGGAAGCACCGAGAAAATACTATATCAATGAAGGGATCCCTTTTGCACTATATTGACCCATGTTGGCCATAATTTGATGTGAAAATAAACCCATAATCAATAATTGAAAGGCATAATCTCGATTTCCTATATGTGAAGGAGAGTGTCCTTCATGTTCTCTACCCTAAATTAGACCTGTTTAACCCAAGCTTCCCTTTAAGGAACTAGATTTGGCTCAAGGGTGGCTAGCTTCAACAAACTTATATACTAGAGTAGTGAAGGGATCCCTTTTGCACTATATTGGTCCATGTTGGCCATACTTTGATGTGCAAATAGGCCTAAACTCAATAATTGAAAGGAATAATCTCGATTTCCTATATGTGAAGGAGAGTGTCCTTCATGTCCTCTATCTTAAATTGGATCTGTTGAACCCAATCTTCCCCTTAAGGAATTAGATCTGGCTCAAGGGTGGCTAGCTTCAACAAACCTGTAGTGTCTTTGTGCCTATATTGGGTGGATAGTGACTATCCTTTCTTCAGTTTCCAATCATCTTTGTGAATCGAATAAGTGTGTAAATATCTTTATCAATTAAATTATACTATTGTTCAAATTGTTGTGGTTATTTCTATTTGGCTACTGAGTATATTGTAATGATAAGCTAAAAGTTACAGTGAAGGGTGTACTGAATAAATGGTGTAAATTCATTTATTAATGAATGTTGTACGAAAAAGTAATCCTTAGAATATGTTATTTGTAATGAATATGTGAAGTATGGTTTTGTGAGTCAAATTGTTAAGATGATTGGAGCGTAAGGCTCATTATGTTTCTATTAGTATGACTGGCCATTGGTATGCCAACAATGGAATTAAATAGTTGTGTTGTATCCTTGGATGGAAGTGAGAAAAATGATAAGTATCTTTGATTGGAGACCTTGGAAAGGGGGTTTAAGGCTCTATTTGTGACATTTTGAGGGATGGGTTGTAGATATGTTGTTAAGGAGTTTTGGGATCGTGTTTCCTCAAGTGATGAGTGAGAGTGTTGGATTTCTTGTTTGTAAGTTTTTAAATATGTTTCGATTTATGGTCATGTGTATCTATTTATCTAAAAGTTCACAAAAATAATCTTTTTTAAAAGAGATTTTTATATCCATGTATCTATGTGATGAGCATCCCACATGGAGGAGGGGCACCCAGGTCCATATAGGGGAAGCATGCATGATATTTGGAGGGTTCACGCCCTGGTTGCGCCCGCACGAGATGGGGCACCGCATGAGACATAACAGGCACATCACAAGGAAGAGCGCCCACCCACATGACGTAGTATAGTGGGGGACACATGAGAGAGAGAGAGCGCACCCACCCATGGCATAAAATAGAGCACATGAGGAAGAGCATGCACATACATCGTACTTAGCATGGTGGCAGCCCAACTCGGCGACCCGTGCCCATGGGTGTGCCTACACCCAAGGTAAGGAAAATGCGATGAGCAAGATGTAGCAGACAAGGTAGTCGGGACACGACAAGTGAGTTGAGAGGCAACGTGACATGGATCTTGTGACACGGTAGTTATGACAAGAGATAGTGTGGAGGGCACGGCAGGTGCAACGCCTAGGTATAGGCGCGCTCACCCAGGGAAGGGGCGCTCACTTGCCCATAATCAGGTTGGCCCGGGGGCACGCTTGCCCGTGAAGGGGCACCCACAAAAGTTTATGGGTCAAATCAAATGTTGAAGGGGCATTGACCCATGGAAATAGAAGTTGTTGAATGCATATAAATGAAGAGGAGAGGCATTCAACAAAGACGAAAAGGAAGTTCTAACAAGACATCACAGAAGCAGGTCATACAAGTAAGGGGCCAGTCTTCAATATCACAGAAAATTAGTAAGATCACACATCATAGAAGGACGCAACAAGGAGAGAGCAGAGCAAGGTGATGCTCGCCCAACGAGCTTGCACGACTGGGCAGAGTGGTTGGTTCTGTGTTGGGGGTTTCTAGACAGGTCGAGAGAGTAGGGTAGGACTGCACGACTTGTGAGTTGGGTGGACAAGTTTGTTGGTTTGGGCCAAGGAGTTGCCATGCTATTGTATTTGTAAACATTGTTATATATTATTTGAAGAATTTTAATTCAAGTAGGGGTGAACTACTTTGGGGAGTTCCCCCCCTCCCATTGAAAAATTGTGTTTATTATTTACTTTGCAATCTCGTATTTCTATTGCATTATTGAAGAATTGTATAATTGAATGAAGTTTATTTCTGCTGCATATTTGAATGTAAAGAACACTTGAATGAAAAATTGACTAAGTGTTGAAGTGTTAGGCGTAGTCTAGTTGAAAGAAGTTTAACTCAAGCGAAATCGCGTCGATGCCCCTCAGTTATGAGCCTCATCATTGGGTAACTATATGGACCTTAATCCACCTCCTAGTTTATTTAAATCAACTCTTCTCACAATTTATTGCATATTTTGATTGTATTTTGTTTAATGATATGAGTCAAATTGAGATATTATGCCTAGTGGACTAATGTGCATTAATTGTAGATTTTTGAGAGAAAATCATGGAAATTTTGGCTAGTTAAAGGTTGAAACTTGAATGAGACAAGGAGAAGATATTATAGGAGGTAAATCCTCTTCATTTACTCCTCACTCATTCGAATATTCCTCCATCAATCACACTAGCTCGGAGTACAAGCAGCCAAGTCATGGAGATCAAAAGGCAGCCGAGCAAGTGATAATTAAAGAGCTAGTTTATCTCGAGCTTGGGAGTCAAGCCTCCCTAGATTTAAGGAAGTCATTCGAGACTTCAGTTGTATAAATAAAGAGGCCTAGAGACTCATTAGGATTCAAATTTTTGCTGTAAAAACACTAGTCATTTTCGAGTTCAAGACTTGTGGAGGAAATTGTTATGTAATTTTCTGATTTGATAATGAGAATGAGCATTTCCTTGATCTAGCACTGAGTTAACTCAGAGGGCTGAACCTCTTGGATTAGGGCCCAACCCTGGCAGCAAAGGTTCCTCTTCTTGTATTTTTATGCTTAGATTAATTTCATAGATTAATGGTTGAATTGTCTTTAGAACTATTTCATTGCAAGTACTGTAGATTTGATTAGTTTGCTTCCATTTGTGCTTTACTCCAGCTGTAGCTTAGAAGAGATAAAGGAACATCAAAAAGATTTTAGTATGTGGTTTTGGCCTCACTCCTTCCTTTAGGGATCATGGTTTGAGGAAATAATTCCTATGCAACCCCAAAATGACAGAATTATACTTTCTCATGGAATTTAGGGTTTTTTCTGTACTTATGCAAACATTTGATCAGTTTGCAAGAGTAGGATTTAGTCATCATTTCTTCTATATTCAGTATTACATTAGATCTCATCAATGTTTTATCTCATTCTGCAAGTTTTCCTCATGCATGAAGTAGGCAGCTAGCTCATGAAATTATGTTTTCCTTAGATAATAGAAATTCTTCATGTTTACATGATTTTTGGGCAAATGTCAATGTTTGATGCAGTGCAGGTGCTTCAGAAGTGCAAAGAGATTTCATGATAAGCAACCTCATTCTAAATTTATCCCTCCATGATCATTCCTTCCTTTCACTAAAACCCTCACTAATTTCATCATCTCACAAGAAAACTTCTCCAAGCTTGTTGAGCAAATTCAACCATCCCCCAACTCTACTTTTGACTTCTGAAGAGGTCCTAGGCACTCCCTTGCCTCATTCCATCCACCAACCACCTTCCATAAGCCTTCCATCACCTTCAACATCCCTCCTTTTTCTCTCGGCTGTATCCTGTAGAAATATAAGGCATCTTGTAGGTTTTCAAGACATCTTGTAGAATGCATTAGGACATCCTATAGGTTTACCAATAGTAGCCTGTTTTGAGGCCAAATTGAGGAAAAATCCTCTAGGAAGCCTAAAAAGGACCCCTACTAGTATCCCAATCCTTATGACCTTTCACCATCATGCCTAAGCCACCTGCCACACCACCAAAAGAGATTAGCTTTCACACTTTCACATAAAAAATGACAAAAAGAAAAATAGATTTATTTTATTAATTTACATGCACAATAGTAGAATGTTTGATGTCTTGAATTTGCATGCTTATGACAATAGGATTGCATACATGTTAACTTAGCATTCTTTTGAAGCATAGCCTCTTAGCAGTTAGTTATAAAATGGTGTGTTTAAGCATTTGATTTCAACCTTTTTCATTATTGCAGTAGACAAACTTTCTCTTAGTGTAGATTTCTCTTTTCGTCATTGGTAATCAAGCTTCTTCGCAATCCATAGGATTCTGGTTTGAAAAACCTTAATGGTCTATCGCCAGCTTAGCAGTGACAAAGAGTAGACCCATCACATTTATTTGTGTATACAACACTGTCACCTCCAAGTTTGTACGAACCTCGAGTTGATAAAGTAAAGTTGGTAGCCCTAGGAGTTGCAACATTCTTGCTGCAATACTGGTGCTCATCACTTTTTGGCGTCGTTTCCGGGGAGGTGTCTGAGTAATATGTGATAACTACTTTCTTTCTTCCATTTCTTATCTTCGACATTCTGTTATTAGTTTCATTTCTACAAAAGTAATTTAGTTTGCTTTCTTTCCCATTCAGCATTCTTTGCTTTCTTTTCCATTCTGCAAGTAAGATTTCATTCAAGAAGTTATTTTTCATTGAGTAAGTTAGTTTCTATTCAATTTGTAATTTCAATTCTACAATTATTTTCAAAGCTTGAAAAAAACACAAAACAAAAAAAGCACTTCTTTCATGCCTCATAGGAATAGGTATAACTTAGGGAAATTTTTGCCAAATACCCCCACCGCTTCAAACAACCAACCTTCCCTCTTCTTCGGTGGCTGTGAATTGGAGGAACCCTTAGGTGAAAAACCAGAGATATTTGAAGAACCTACAGGGGGAGAGGAAGAAGAAGAACCCATTCCAACTGACACAATGGCTGAAAATAGAAATGACAGAGGAAATAGGGAAACAATTTAGGGTGCCTTTCCCATTAGAGAAAGTAATGGGGATACCAAGATGAAGACTATAATCCCCTCTACTCTTCCTCATTTCCATGGCCTGACCTCAAAAGATCCAGACACTTTCTTGTTTGAGTTCTCTGTCATATGAAGAACCTATGATTACACCAATGATGAACATAAGTTGAAACTATTCCCATCCACTCTCAAGGATGCACTTTGTTATGGTTCATGGGTTTACCTGGGGATAGCATCACAACTTGGGCTCAAATGCAACAAGCCTTCAAAAACAGGTATCGAGACTACTGCAGGTCCAAAGACACTAATGAAGAAATTTCTAGGATGACCTTAGGGAATGATGAATCCCTAAAGGATTATGAAGAAAAATTCCATCTTAGCTACAAAAGGGTCAGGTGCACACTTGACCCCAAGTCACTGAAGCTAGTCCTTCTTATAGGGGTAAAGGAAGATCTTCTGGATACCCTAAAACTGCCAGCAGGAGGGGACATCTACCAGCTACCCTAAGAAGATATCAAGTTTGTCTTTAGGAACCATTCTAGGGAAGCTAGGAAAAAGGGTAGGGGTAGTCAACCAATGGCCAATCCATCATCTTCCACTACATCCATCAAGGGTGAAATTGGAAACATGCTGGAAGATTTCAAGAGTGAGATGTTGCAAACCCTTGCCCTATAGATGGACACTATGCACATTAAGAGCAAAAAAGAGGAAGCAGAGAGAGCCTTAGCCATTTTCTGCCCTAGATGCACAAGGAGACACCCTAGGAATGAATGTCCATTGAACTTGATTGAAGTTTGCTCAGTTTGTGAAGAAAACCACTCCACAGACAAGTTCCCTTCTCTACCTCGATTAAAATTTGTGTATCACGGAACTGAAGGGTGACTGAACAACAATTCTACATAAATCAAAGGAGACCTCGTGGGCCTCGGCCATACCAACTGGGAATGCAAGGGTCATCCCATGCCTATTACAACCCCAACTAGACCACATACATTCCCTCTTGGGCCCCCCTTTCTCATCCTTCCTGGTCTACACCTCCTCCTTGGTCCTTTGCACCTCAGTACCATTCCCAGCTGACCAACCAGTCATTTCAACCGTATACTCTGCCACGGCCTCAGTGGAATGCATTGCCCTAGGGGTGGAGGCCCCAATACAACAATGCTCCAGCTTTATTGCCTCCACCACTTACTCAACCACATATTTTACACCCTGATCCACCTAAACAACGCCAGATGCCTACCCAGCCAAATCCGAACCCGAACAACAGACGGACACAACAAGTATACAATGGAGATATATCCTATCCTGCTTATGCTATGGAGATTGAGGAAATAAACTTGAGAACTGGGAGAGTACTCTCGAACAACCAACCTCTACCTCCACCTAGGGAGAGTGAAGAAGAAAGAGAGGAAATCATGCCTAAAGTAAATCCACCACCCTTTCCTGAGAGATTAACTCATACAGTCCAGCCTACCCCAGAAGAGACCGAACTTCTGGGAGAATTGAAAAATCTATGTGTCAAAATTCCACTTCTCCAAGCTATAAAATATGTACCTATTTACAACAAGTTGATTAAGGAAAAGTGCTTCAAACATCCAGGGAGGTGAAAAAGAGATATCCCTACCATTAATGTCATTGGACAATTGTCCGACTTAATGTTGGGGCAGATAATTTGCCCAAAGTATTTGGACCCTGGAAGCCCTGTAGTGGATGTGCACACCAATGGAACCATTGTCCCACACACTTTGATTGATCTTGGGGCTGTTGTTAATGTGATGACTAAGGACACCATGCTCAAGCTCAACCTTCAGGGTTCATTGAGAAATACCACAACAATCTTGCAAGTTGCAGACTGTTCCACAATGACCGCTGAGGGGATTGTGGAGGATGTGATGGTCTCTATTGACTCTTGGGAGTACCCTACATATTTCCTAGTCCTCCAGCCTAAGAAAGTACAAGATATAGGCAAAACACCACCCCTTAATTTTAGAGTTCTACTTTTGTTTTTAGCCATCCCCGGTGGCAGTGAAAGGTGTTGAAGCACATATACAACATCTGAATACCAAGGAGAATGGATAAAAATTTCAGATACATGAACGAGTGATTTGTCTTCATCTTCTTCGGACATAGCAGCAATCAAGTTTATGTCCAAGGCATGCAAATTAGACTCCGCCATCAGTTTTGCTAGACCTTTCCCCTTGATGAGCTTTGTTGGCTTTATATCCAAATCATATTCTAACAAATCCATGATCCATTTGCCTTGTCTCCCTTCCAGATCTGTCTGTACCAAAACATCTTTGACGGCTGCGTTAGGGACATAAGCAAGAATATCAGAATGCAGAATATATACTCGGAAATCTTTCAAAGCTTTCACCAAGGCAAGAGATTGCTTCTCAATAATGTTATACTTTAAGAATGCATCTCTTATTGTTCTGTTGAAAAAGGCGATTGGATTCTCAAGTTGATCTCTTTTCTGCATTAAGATCGCTGCCATAGTATGCTCTGAAGCGAATGAAAATAAAATGAAATTTTGGGAATAATTTGGGCTGATCAAAATCGGAGCTGAAGAAAGAGCCAAATTTTCTAAATTAAAAGACTTAATGGCTTCTTTGTTCCACTTTACCACACTCTCTTTCTTCAACATGTTTGTGATTTCCCTCAAATGTTCAACTAGATTTGGCACAAAATGATGTAAGAAGTTAATCTTACCATTGAATGCTTGGATCTTCTTTTTACTACGAGAAAAATCAATTTTCTGAATAGCTTCCACTTGAGCAGGATCGATGTAGATTCCCTCCTTGGATATGATGTGACCGAGAAGCTTCCCTTCATCCACGGCAAACAATTTCTTTTTGGGATTAAGAGATATGCCATACTTTCTACATCGCTGAAAAACAATCTTCAAATGGTAAAGATGCTCCTCATCTGAATTGGAAAAATCTATCAAATCATCAAGATAAACTACTAAAAATATATCTTTCTCATTTGCAAAGGTGATATCCATAGCTCACTGAAAAGTTGCACCAGCATTCTTTAAACTGAATAGCATCTTGGCATAATGGAAAGTCCCCCACGGAGTGGTGAATGTTGTTTTGTCTCTGTCATCCTCATGGACCAAAATTTGGTTATAGCCAGAATACCCATCAAGCAGCAACATACGAGATGCCCCAACCACTCTTTGGAGTATGTGGTCCATCTTTGGCAACGGATAATTATCTTTCAAATACACTTTATTCAGATTTCTAAAATCAACGCATAATCTAATCTCACCTATATTTTTCTGCACAGGCACCAAATTAGAAATCCATTATGAAAATCTTATTGGAGCGATTATACCAGCCTTGTATAATCGATTCACCTCCTTCTCTATTGATGGCAACAACTTCGGATTAATCCTTCTCAGCTTTTGGCGAAATGGTTTCTAGTTTGGCTTGATTGGAATGATGTGCTGAATTATACTTTTATTGTACTCCTTCAAATCTATATAGTCCCATGCAAATACATCAGTAAATGAAGACAATAAACTAATGTATTTTGCCTTTACCTGAGGGGTTAATGCCTTTGACAATTTCACCATCTTTGGATTTTTTGTTGTTCCGATATTCACATCTTCAACTCCCTTTTCGGTCGGCATTAAACTTTGCTTCCGAGCTACATCATCTTGGTCAAATAATTCCTCTAAAGGTATAAGGCCTTTAGGGATGACATTGTCTTTCAGTTGTAAAACTTCCATCTAATTTACTTCTAAGTTTGGTTCACAATTATCTTGCTCGCCATCTATAGAAGTGTCTTGATATTTACCTTCATTTCGCAGAAATTCTTCAATCTCTTTGTCATCCTGAAACACCTGCCAATATCTTTGATTATCAGGGACAGCTGGGCGATGCTTCACATGAATTTCAAAATTATTGTTTGAATTCATCGGAATCTTCAAGTTACTTGTTGTTGTAGCAAGGGAATCTACAATAACATTTTGTACACGAGGAACACATGTCAAAGTATAATTTGGAAACAACTTCAAAATATCTAAAACCGCATTACAGTAGGCCCTCATTCGAGGATTTTTTTCTTGGTATTCACCCTTGACTTGTTTAATTACTAATTTGGAGTCACCAAAAACTGAAATTCTCTTTGCATTCAACTTTTTGAGGATTTTCAAGCCTGCAATTAGTGCCTCATATTCCGCTTCGTTATTGGATCAATCAAAAGCCAACTTATATGAACAAACTCTTACATTACTCGTGACTTTATTTGGTGAGAATACAGGGTTGCGTATACAAATACCAATTCCAACACCTTCCCTACCTATTGCTCCATCAAAGTCCATACTCCACAAGCCGGCTTCTTCCTCCAAGTGCTGGAATTCTGCCTGCTCTTCTACCTTTGGCTGTTGTCCATCAATTTTCTACTGCTGACGGAATGTTGATTGTTCAACGGTACTATCAAGCCTTTGTCTCTCTTGATCAAGTACAGCTCTGAAATTTTCTGTTATCTCTGGTATATCTTCAACTTCAACTAATTGACTATTTACATCATTGAAACCACTGTCAGAATAAAGAAAAAAAGATTCTAAGTCTGGATGTACATAATTAATTGGATGATTTAAAGGTTTCTCCTTGCTCGTGGTCATATACTTCATATTTTTCTCCCTATATAATTTCCTCATCTGACCAAACACGGGAATAGTGGCATAGGAGAAATCTAACTACAATGTCCCTTTTAATTTTCCCCCCCATGACCTAGATATAAGCATGCCAAATGTAGGGGGAATGTCGGCCACAACTACATCCATAAGAACATTTTTCACTGGAATCTGTTCCAAAGTCACAACCAAATCTTTAATGAGACCAATACATCTTACTCTACTAGAATCAAAGGAATAAACGTCATGATACTTTCGAGTGATGTCCAAACCCAATTTTTCCATAATTTCCTTTGGCATCAGATTGTGAGATGCTCCTGAATCAAACATGGCATTGTGCAAAACATAATCATGCAATCTAAGGCTGATGTAAAAAGGAGCTACATCACTATCCTTAGATTGGCCTTCTAATGTGGGACCAAAGATAAGTTCGGGTTGGTAATATTTCACATTTACCATATCAAACAGAGGATCTATATTCAAAATATTTGCCACTTGACCTTTATAGCTGCTATTATTCATTAATTCAGTCAAAGGTATTGACACTTTTAACTTAGAAATTTCATTTTCTAAGCTAAAGGTTGTAGTTTTCTCTACCTCTTTGACTGGAGCATCTTTCTTTTCAATCTTCTCCTTTATTGCACTTGGTTGATTTGGCTTTTCATTTGCTGATTGCACTTTGCTGGAAGTAGGATCTACTGGCTCCTTTGCCTTTTTTTTCACATTTGGAGAATCATTCTTTGGTGGTGTTGCTTCCTTCCGCTTCTGAATTGGATTGATCGATACGTCCCTACTCCTGAGCAACTATTGCCTTTGTTACGTTGTCAATGCATTCATGTATCCTCTCTGATATTCATTTGATTCCTTTTCTAGGACTGTTTCATTTGCCAATATAAAATCTTCATCTTTTTGTACAGCTGGACTTTTTGAGTACTCTTCATCTTCAGTGATATAAATTGGCAAATCATCTGGTGTAAAAAAGTGATCCTCCTCTCCTATTGGAGCCTCATCATCTTCTGATTCAGTGCCATGGACATAGTTCTGATGTAATGGTGTTCTGACTTGTTGTTGAGCTAATGGATCTTGAGCTCTTTGTTCCCGTTGCTTAATTTTGAACTGTGGTTGCTGCTGACCACGGAAATTTGGATTTCTGACCTATGTCTTGGGCTTATCTACGATGGTTAATCTATCAAACATCTTCTCAAGCTTATGAAGCACTTGATCTGAGGTGGAAGCTTATTCCTTTATGGTCACTTTCTTTTCCATTTTTTTCCTAGCTCTCTTAGCTAGCAGATTTGCCTCCACACTTACTACAATTTTCTACATATCATCCAATGTAGTTGGGTCTCTTTCTCGCAATTGATATGCCATGTTAGGATCAAAGCCATCGGGAAATTTAATCAAAGCCAGCCCCATAGGTGGCTTGATTTTAGCTGGAATGGCATTATAAACAATATTGAATCTAACACAATAATCATGGACAACTCACCAACATTTCTCTTTATGTTTTCATACTCGAAAAGGATTTTGAGTGGATTTTTCTTTACCTCCCAATGATCTATAAGTTGTCTATGAAGAACCTCCAATGAATTGATTATTCCAGCAGGCATTGCTCTGAACCACTTTCGCACTTCGCCTCCAAAAGTTTGCACAAATAATCTCATAGTTACATTCTCTGCATCTATCTCATGAAGATCAAAGAAATCACTCATCCTATCAACATGATGCCATGATGTGATACCTTGGGAAGCATTAAACAATGGGATCTTACTTTGATAATCAGCAGGCATAGCATCCAAGTTTTGTGGCAAAACAAGAGGTGCATATCTGGCAGCCATTGCTCGAGGTGGATTTACAAATGGCCTTGGGGATGTAGGAGGAGTTGGAACAACGATAGTAGCTAATGTGACTAGTGTATGAGGTGTCGAAGGAGGTGAAGAAATTCTTGATGTTTTAGGTGTAGAAGGAATGGATGGGGGTGAAGGCACTACAGATTCCTGATCAGATATGGTGGGATGCACTGGAATGGTGGGAATAAAAGGAGGCTCAGTATGAATTTCTAAACCGGACACCATAGCGGATGAACCAAGAGTAGCAGATGCAGATTCTAAGAACTCGGGAATATTGGTAGCCACAATTGAAGTTTGAAGATTCAAAATATATGCATCAATTGATCAATATGCCCTTTCAGTTTCAAGATATTTAATAAACTCCGGATTTAGAACAGTAGCACCAACTGCACTTTCTAACTTAGTTTCAAACAACGATAGATCAAAATTTTCATCAAATGGGAGATCTTCAAGATATTCAAAAACAACCGGGCATGAACAAGATCTAAACACAGGAATCACAAAACTTTCTTGACGGAGAATTCTTGGAATAAGATATGGGTTTTCATACATGGGAGGAGGATCAGGATCAGGATTGGCTCTGGTGTATCTTCTGGAAGCCAGTGTGTTGGGTTATTCGCAAAAATCAAATTGACATTACAATCTTGTCAGCCTGCTGAATTCTAAACTCATTATCCAAAAGTCTAGAATTTCTTAATGTACTGGGGCAATTTGCAAGTCAGATGCTCAGTTTATAAAACTAAACCAGAGATTGACTGAAGCAACATTCATCTACTTATGCACTCGCAAAGCAAGAGTAGTTCGAAGGCTACCTGGCTAACTTCAGGCTCTGTCTATAGTTTATAAAGCAAAGAATATTAACGAACAAATAAACTTTTCTTCCCCAGTACGGTCACCACTATGTTGGGCCTAAATCTACCTGAGGCTGAGAAAGCCATGTCTAGGGTAACATCAAACCACGCTTAACCTGGTAGCTAGCCCTACCAGGTCGGGAGAGGGCTCTCTCCTTTTCAATCTCAATGAAAATTTATCAAGGAAGGCTTGAGATGAATGATATAAAAACTAATTTTAGGCTAGGTATGCTTGCTCAGAGGAATTTGATTGATTTTAATGGTTGAGTTGCTGGATCAGAGGGAAGACAGCTTTGGGTCCGGGAAATGAACACAGATTTGCAAAGCTTTTTATGGGGCAAGGTAGGCAAGTATTTTAGCACTTTCAAATGAGTGTAATGGTGAGTCTAAAGACTGGTGAGGAGTTGGAGAGGGCATGTAAAAGTCATGAGTCCTCTTCAAAAAGTAGAAAACATGTAAAACTAAATAAACCCCAAGACAGAGCACTGAAACATCAATGAATTCTACCTTTTACACTTGATTCATTTAGCTATGAAGAATAAAAGAGATGATGGCACACATAAACATAAGATCACTGAATAACTGAGAAGAAAACAATGCCAAATCACATTACCACAAGAATCCCACAAAATTCAACAAAACCCTGGTTTATTTCCTTGCCAAACTGCAGAAGTGATATACAATAGTGCTCAATGCATCCACAAGAGTCCAAACCTGGCAAATGACTAAGAAAGTACAAGATATAGGCAAAACACCACCCATGCTAGCCTTTAGGGTCGAATCCATGATTCTAGTAGCTGTTTCAACAAGATCTAAATTATGAACTAAAAAATAGGCAGTGGAACAACTTGCCTCTAAAATTATGGAAACGGATTCATTCAATTCAAAACCACCTATAACTGATGTATTTACTTCCATGAGTCAATTTTTATCATTTTTACATCATAGTACATGAATTTACATCATATCACATCATGAATTTGACCATAAGAGAGAAAAGTCAAACTGGAAGAAAACTAGGTGAAATTTTGAGAAAACAGGCAAAATTGGCACTTTTTCATTTTGTGCGTAGTGCGTTTTCCAAGCTACTTTTGGAAGGCTTCCCGAGGTCCAAATCCGGTGTAGGATAGCTTGTTGGAAAGCCTGGTGAGTCTACTTTCTAGAGCAACTTGAATTTTTTATTTGGAGCTCATCTTCCCCTCCAAAATTGCAATCTCCCAAGACTGCTTCCTATGTGGCCAAAAAGTGGCAGAGAGGGCATTTGTTGGGTGTTTTTTGCCCTTTTGGAGACCCAAAACTTGTCAAAATTTCCTAGCAACTTCTAAGTACGCATAAATTTTCATGAGGAATCCAAAAATGCAATTTTTTCTTCAAATGGAGGTCCCCATCAAAAGCGTAGCGTTGGTGGCACTACTCACCTGCAGGAAAAACCTGTTTTTTCCCTGAAAATTTCAAAAATGCCAAAAAGTTCACCAAATTTCTTGAAATTTGGCATAAGTGATCTATGTTAAGTGTTATGTTGGGCCAATGAAGCTTCAGCCAAGATCTTAAGCTTATCTTTCTCTTTCTTTCTCCTTAAAGTTCTTCTTAACTTGCCTTTTAGGCTTCTTATTCTTGTCTTACAAATTTTATTCCAGGCCAAATAGTGGTAAGCCATGTGTCGCAACACCTTCTTCTCCTTATTAGCCTTGTCCAGCAACTTCTCAAGGTGGATATTGACTCTTTCCAACCATAATTCTTGATGGGTGTCTATTTCTTGCTCTAGTGAAGTTAGCTTGATTTTCCTTCTCTTTGCCAATTGCTGGTATTCCCTTATGTTTTGCAGCTCCATGATTGTTTGTTTGTCCTCCAATTGATTATTCTATTGCTCAAGGTAATTAATGACCCATTTAGCCCTCTCAAGGTCAAGTGATAGGTTTCAGATCTCAGCTTCTTTCTCCTTGATGATCTCATCCTTGAGTTTTGAGTTTTGGGAGCCTAGATCAGTGTCCTCTTCCTCAACCAAAATGAAATCTCTGTCTTGGCCTTCAGAAGGCCCTTCATCGTGCATTGGTTGCTTTCCTCTATCCTGTACCTGCTCTGTTGAAGAAGAAGGCAAAGCCCCTTTCACCCTGGGTGAAGATAGAATTTGCCTGTTTTCCGGTGAAGAGAACGAGACCCCTTCCACCCTTGGTGGAGATAATACTCATTTGGTAGCTACAAATAGCCTCCTTGTCCCCTTTTCATAAGTGACAAATACTGGCACTCCTGTAGTTTGAGTCTCATGAACCTCTGGCTGATTTGAAGGCCCTCCTTCCTCTTGAAACACTGATGGGGTCACCTGAGGGCCTTTGAAAACCTCATGTGAAATGAAGGTATCCCAAGAAATATTCAGCAAGCTCAGCTGATGCAAAACAACAATTTTGATCAATGAAAAATGATAAATGCTACTGAACTATTGAGGAAGAGGTTTCCTTTGCACCAATGTAGCCATATTCTCAATTTCTACATATGAAATAAGGGAGGTTCATCATCCTCACTATAGTAAAGTGCATCAACAATCTAACATGGTAAGTGTACAAGCGAGAAAACCTCCCTGCACATGTGAAATATTTGATAATGAGCTTCATGAGTGGAGCATAAGTGTCTTGTAGGTATCTGAAAGGAAAGACCCTAGTGATTTGCCTTTGATAACTAGCCTTGATGTAAGGCTCATAATGCTCTTTTTCCACATGCTGTCCTTTGTTCCACTGTTCTCCCACATTAGGAATACCTGTTGCTGCTGAAATAGTTTCAGGTGTCAAAGTGAAGGAGACACTAGCTAGGTTCACCTAACCATTGTGAAGGTGAAGAAAAAATAACCTAGCAAGTTCATGGTGATATTTCACCCTCTCCACCATCTCACAAAACTGGTAGCAAGACTGATGTTTAAAACATGTTACTGCAAGAGGGCAAGGTAGTAACTATGTGAGAGTAATGTGCTCCTCTTAGATGTGTTTTCCTCCCTTATGTGGTTTTCTTGGTGCAC
The DNA here is from genome assembly GCA_000404065.3 of Pinus taeda. Classification (NCBI taxonomy): domain Eukaryota; kingdom Viridiplantae; phylum Streptophyta; class Pinopsida; order Pinales; family Pinaceae; genus Pinus; species Pinus taeda. The sequence continues at coordinate 16,704 of APFE030816465.1, forward strand.
GAACCTCTTGGAAAGAATCATTTACAGTTTTATCATCCCTTTCATAAGCTGAATCTGTTTCCATACTTGCAAATATAGAGTGTAGAATGATGAGTATGAAGAGATTTTCTTAAATATAGGGTGACTGCTATTTTTCTTTTGGGACAAAAGGGTTGACTGATAGTATAAGTGCAAAGGAGGGTTTTCATGATAGCAGTAGGGTTTTTAGGGAATGATAGGGTTTAGGAAAAGGAAATTAGGGTTTGGGGAATAGTAGGAAATATGTATAGGGTTTAAGGTTTGGTATAGGGGTTATGGTGAGTGTCAATGAGAGAGGGAAATGGGAAGGGAATTAGGGAAATTTAGTGCAGGGGGATGGGATGTCAGGAAATCATACAAGGGAGTGAAAACAACAAGAATAACAAAAACCTTAGACAGTTTTGCAAGACAACTTTGAAGCAACTAGGGTTTGATTTTTCACCCTTTCAAATCAATATGATGGATGACAAATTTCTCTTGCTAGGGCAGATGGTAGGGTGTAATTACATGAAGAGATGATATTTGCAAACTTGGAGGCTTGGAAAAGCAATGAAATTCGTTTTGAAGCTTGGCCAACAGATGCGCCGTGCCAACACCCAGGTGCGTAGTGCACTTTCTGTGCATAGCGCCCATTGAAATTCCTTTGGAAAACCTATGCCCGGTGCGTAGCGCTAGGCAAGTGCGTCACACCAGTGCCCAGGTGTGTCGCGCTGGCGAAAACTAGAATTTTTGCTGCAAGTTCTCCTCTTTCTCCTCAAAGTGCGATTTTTCTTTGGCTCTCTCTCACTTGCACAAAATAAGGTCTTCCAAACACTAAAGAGAATTTTATATCATTTTGACTTTAATTTTTCATTTTAGAAACCCACTTTCCTAAAGTTGAATTCACTTTGCTTTAAAAACCCTGTTTTTGATAGTTTTCGCTCTTTTTGGCATTTGATGAACATGATGGATGTTTTTGTTTCTTTTGCAATAGTTGGAGTGTTGGAGTTGGCAAGGTAACCAAGGGCTGTAGCTGAAGCTTTATTACATATGATAACATTAAAATTACATAAATTTGTACATGAAAATAGAAAAACTCTGTTTTCACCTCAACACAGAGTTTTGAGGTAAAAACCCTTTATGAAGCAATTCATTAGTGAAATTTGATTTTATGAACTTATTAAACATCCTCATGTGCCTGTTGACCTATTATTGAGCTTTTGAAGACCATGGTGGAAAACCCTAGACCTAATGAGACCTAAAACCCTAAAAATGGCTTTTGCAAATGCAAATGACAAAAAATGACTGTAAATGACCTGAACTTGTGAAAATAGGCCAGAAGGTAAAGACCATGAGAGAAATTTGATAATGAACAACTCCCATCAGTTGATCCATGACCTAATGGAATGCATCTAATCGGATGGGACACCTAAAATGCATTCAAAAAGAGAATTTGATCACTGATGAGGGATGAAGATACCGACACTAACACTCCTCATTACCCTGCATGTTATAACTTTAATATAATATGTACAGTCATCGGCACATGTGTGAGAATGTTCCAAGCCTAAACACATTTCCTCCCCTCCATCCTCCACCCTTTAGGTTGTTATCATTCCTTTGCTGCAATATTTTTGCAGTAACATCGTAGGCATGTTCTATTCCTATAGTGTATCTTTGCACCTTTACGAGCAATTGTTAGTATTAATAGTAGTTATTTTATATGATATATACATAGTTGACATTAGAATATTTTGCTCAACATAACCATCTAAATATTTTATTTTCAATTGTTTTATATATCAAATACATAATTGATGTTAAATTATTATATTTATAACCCACATTGTCCACAAGAAAATGTTTCTATGTTATCAATATATTTTTAGATACATATATCCTTCATATTGGAAGTATATATCTCTCTATATATAATATTGAAATATTTTGTTGAATCATCCATATTGAAATTTTTTATTCATGGTCCATATTAAAAAAATTATTATTAGTATCTTTTAAATGTCACATATCAACATAATATTAAGAATTGAAAGAATGACATATGTCTCTTATTCTAAAGATATTGAATCTTTTATTTTGAATTGTATATATTAATATATAAATATATATATATTATAATATATATATATATATATATAATAATATATAATTAAATGATTGATAAAAAAATTTTTATTTAAGATAGGCATTGAAATAATTTTATTATGGTAATATTTAAAATATATAATTCTTTTTTACTTTCTCTCTCTATATAAATATATATGAAGTTGATATTGATATACATTAATTAACATGCATATTCAAATATTTTATATTAAAAACTTTGACTTTAAAAATTTTAAAACTATATTGATACATTAAATTGGCAATTGATTTACATAAATTTCAATATGTTAAAATATTTATGTTTCATGTATTTATTACAAAGTAGATAATTATGTTTCAAATTTCAAGTTAAATTATTATCACTAAAGAATTTGTTTAATATTAAATTTAAATTGGATATCTATTTTTTTTTTGGTAAGTTTGGTTGTAACTTGTTGAGGCTAAATCAGGGTCATGTCCAAGAATAACACCCGAATAAAGCGTGGAATTGAACCAGTAACTTAGCATCTAGGATCAGTGCCTTAACAACCCACCCAATCACCGTCTATCCAAGGCTATATAGACTAATTAGATATCTAAAGACTAATGTTTCTACTCATTACCCTGCATTTTATAACTTGGATATAATATGTACATACATCGACACGTGTGGGATTGTTGCAAGCCTGAACACATTTCCTCCCTTCCATCCTCCACCCTTTAGGTTGTTATCTTTCCTTTGTTGCAATATTTTGCAGTAACATCATAGGCAGGTTCTATTCCTTCGGTGTATCTTTGCAACTTTAGGGGCTATTGCTAGTATTAGTAATAATTACTTTATATGATATATACGTAGTTGACATTAGAATATTTTTCTTAGAAAAACAATCTAAATATTTTAATTTCAATTGTTTTATATAACAAATACGTAATTGACATTAAATTATTATATTTATAACTCACATTGTCCACAATAAAATGTTTCGTTGTTATCAATATATTTTTAGATACATGTCTCCTTCATATTGGAAGTAAATATCTCTCTCTATATATAGTATTGAAATATTTTACTAAATCATCCATATTAAAATATTTTATTCATGATCCATATTAAAAAATTTATTAATAATTTTTTTTTTTTAAATGTCAAATATCTACATATATTAGAATTGAAAGAATGAAATATGCTCTTATCCCTAAATATTGAGATCTTTGTAATTTGATACTTAAAATAAATATTTTGATACATTATTATATTATATATATATATATATATATAAATATATAAATATATTAGCTCTTTTCTAGATATTGAATTTTTATTTGAATTATTTAATAAAAAAATTTTGATTCAATTATATATTATTTATATATATATTATATTATATATATATATATAATATATATTATATTATAGAATTAATTGATAATCAAAATATTTATTTAAGTAGGCATTGAAATATTTTATTTATGGTCAATATTAAAATATATAATTCTTTTTTACTTTGTCTCTATATATATAGGAAGTTGAAATTGATATACATTAATTAACATGCATATTTAATAAAGTTTATATAAAATTATGTTAATTAATATAGACACCAAAATATTTTTTTAATGACTAGAAGTGAGATATTTTCTATCATTAATATATATTTTTAAATAGCACAAGTCAGATTTCTATTAAATACTTAAAGAATTATACATGTCTTTCATGTTAGGTTGTAATATCAATAATAAACCAAAGTAGCATAATGAAAAATAACATATAGCATAGTAAGCATAATATTATTGATGCCTTATGATATTTTTAATTAAAACATATACATATATATATATATGAATGAAAGGAAGGAAGGAAGGAATATGTCTCAAATCTAGATTGAGCATAAAAATAATTATACATGTTCCTTATACTAAGTTTATACTAAGTTTATTGGATGTATGTATGATATTCAATAAAATGTGGAAAATATTTATATATGAAAGTTATACTTTTTATTTTAATTTTAAAGATAAACTAGATATTATATATTTACAAATAGTTAAATAAATATTAAAAGTATTATCATTATACCTGAAAGGTTCTATCATTATAACTAATATGCATAATTATATCAAATTTGATTATAAATTTTAAGATGTTATATCATTATGATGTAGAATTAATTATCATTTTTTTTAGGTATGGTTTAACATAAATAATTTTAAATTATTTGTTAATTAATTAATTAATTAATTAAAGATATTTGCCATATTTGTATTAATATTATTATTAAAATATATAATTTTATTTTATTTTTTCATTATCACCTTCATCTTCATCTTCATCATTGTCATCATTGTTATCACCATATTCATCTTCTTAGGCATCATCATAATCATCATCATCACTGTCATCATTGATGGCATCATCGTCATCCTCATTAATGTCCACATCATTATTTTGATTACTGTCATCATCATTATTGCCATAGTCATTCTTGTAATCATTATCATCATCATCATCATAATCATTGTCATCATCGTCATAGTTGTCATCGTCATCATAATCATTGTCATCAATGTCATAGTTGTTGTTGTCATCATCAACATCATAATCATTGTCATCATCATCGTCATCATATTCATCATCATCATCCTCATCTTCATCATTGTTTTCATCATCATCATCATTATCACCATCATTTTCATCATCATCGTGATCATCATCATTATCATTGTCATCTTCATCATCATTTTCGTCTTCATCATCATCGTAATTTTCATTATCGTCATCATCACCAACACCACCACCACCGCCATCATCATCATCAATGTCATTGTCATCATACTCATCATCATTATCATTGTCATCATTGTCGTTGTCTTCGTCATTGTTGTGATCATCATCACCACCATCATAATCATATTCATTTTTATTATCATTGTCAGTATCATCATCAGCACCATCGCCACCACCATCATCATCGTCAACATCGTTATCATCATCATTGTCATCAGAAACATCATCATCAGCGACATCATCATAATAGTCATCATTGGTGTCATCATCGTTGCTATCATCATCATTTTCATTAGCATTACCATAATCATTGTAATGCTCATTTTCATCCTCATTATCATCATTGTCATAATGACCATCATCACAATCATCATCATCATCGTCATCATCATTATCATTATCATCGTCATTGTCATTATTTTCCTAATCACCATGATCACCACCACCATCATCATCATCATTGTCATCATCATCCTCGTCATCATTGTCATCATCAATGTCATCATTGTCATTGTTAGCGCTTGGAATTTACCTAGGCTGAGATAGACAAACTCTCAAGGCTACATCAAACCATTTCACCTTGTAGCTAGCCCTACGAGGTATGAGAAGGCTCTCTCGGGTCAGATTCGGTAGATCTTTCAATATGATAAGCTGAACAATTAGGATCAAAGATATTAGGCTAGTAAATTGATAAGGGGGTTGATTTAAAGATTTTTGGGTTTTTGGCGGCAATTGGAGGGAGTGCAATTCAGGGTGCGGGGATTGAGCACAGTTTTTGCAGGGGGATCTTTGGGGCAAGGTAGGAGTGAGCGCTGATGCCTTAATCTGAGATGGATGATCAGGGATGATAGAGAAGGAGCTAAAGAGGGCAAACAACCATTTGAATCCTCTCTAGATAGCAGAAAACATAAATTTTGAACAAACTAAAAAGCTGAGCATGTCAAAGCATGTATTCAAACTTTACCACTTCATCTGTCCAAATAGAAGCAAAGAGAGATGTAGAATACATAAAAAAAACTTACAAGAACATGTAGAGAACACACCATCAACACAAAAATCCACAAGAATCCACAAGGAGGTCTGCAAAACCCTGGCCTTCTTCTTCTTTAAATTGCAGAGATAGATGTACAATATACAATAAAGCTTTCTCCCAC
>APFE030816466.1:0-20619 GCA_000404065.3 Pinus taeda
TACACACAGTAACTGTTTGCCATCAACGGTCCCAGCAAATGAACTTGGAAACTGTATCTAAGTAGTGCGGTCGACATGTAGTGTGAAGATTTGTTTTCTTTATGCATCTAATATCCATTACTTCCAGCTCCCCCTTTTCTCCCCGTTGCAAAACCATTATTTCATAGCCACATAGTTCAACGAGTGCCCAACAACTCTCTTCCAGGAAAAATTCTTTACGAAAAATTCCATCACTTTTGGAATAAATCCTAAACAAAGTGGATTTTCCTTTTACGTTTTCACAGATCACGATTTCAGTATTTCCTGGACTTCCAAATGTAAATTGAGGATCTAGAAGTCCACCTTTTGATGTTAATTTGCTATTTGGGTATGAAATTGCAAACAGATGACTGTAATTTTTCAATTGCAAACACCCCCCTTTCTGACAAATTATAAATCACGCCACTGCAATTTGGAATATCAAATTTCCAATGACAGATTACGAACTCACCCTGGAACAACTCTTCGTGGGTTGTAGCTCCTTTTTTTATGCATTCAATTGGAATGCTTATAATCCTTCGCCTTCGCGGACCCTCAGTAACCATTATCAAAGACTCATTATGAAGATTATAAATGTGAAACAAGGATTTCCATGGTAGCTGGCTCGTAATAGGCCGGTCATTATCTATTTGTAGACGTTGGTGCATAGGGGGCTGGCCATCATTACCATAATCTAAATTAAGACTGAACGGAACTATACAGGTACCATTCCTGGTCACCTGAATATAACACACTGTGCTATGTGTTATCACCACTCCTGTTATGTTACCTAATCCATTAGTGAATGTAGCTACATGATACTCTCGAAAAATATTTGGTATCTTTTTTTCATTTCTACCAAACTCTCGGTAATGGATCAGATCATAACTATTAAAAGAGGAGTAATCTCTTACCATTATTCCTCTTTGTTGCTGTTCATGAGGTTGGACATCATTGCTTAAATCCTTTGCACTCGTAACTATGTCTGGTGGTGCCTATGATACAAGATTTGTTGGATTTTCTTCCCCACGCCTCTCAGTGTTTTCCATTTCCGGTTGTAGAATCACAATAGTGGAGGTTGAATGTATCTATCAGACAATTACACCCACCCACACTGGTTTTCCTCCTTAGGATCAAAACTAGAAAAAAATAAATAGATAGACTCACCATGCCCACAATGCTTAGCTCTTATCCCCTTTTAAAGGCTGGATGAACTCTCTATAACCCTTATTTTATTGTTTTCTTCAAAAAATGAAGGCCAATACCATGTGTCAATACCATGGCCTCATTATGGTATAGACCCATTTTGGAGAGTCTTTATCTTAATAGTGCAAGGATTATGCTTTTTTCCCTCAAGGTTATGGAAATTCCTACCATATTTTCAAAAACTTTGTGAGGGATTTTTGTAAATCCAATTAAAACCTGGGTAAATTCATAATTTTAGGTGTCGTAGACTTTTTTGATGGTGCTTAATCCAATTCCACCATAAACAACTTGAGTCAAACATTTCCTCTACAAGATTTTATGAGATTTTTTTCCGGGATTCTTGCTGTCAATTCCTCCCCTCTTTATCATTGTACAATACATTGACACATATTCCAATATGCCATGTAAAATGGATAGTAGTCTAACTAGCTGGAAGAATTGACCGGAAAGTTATGGAGATTCTGGTCATATTTACATAAAATTATGCAGTATTTTTGTAAATCCAAGTTATAGTTGTTAAACTTCAAAACATTAGGTGTCCTAGATGTTTTTGATAATGCTCAATCCATTTCCACCATCAAATACATGATTCAAACACTGCCTCTACAAGATTTTTTGAATTATTTTTGCATTCAACTCCATAAAATGATATATTAAAAAGGTAATTTAAATTCCCCAAATTTAAATAAGTCAAATTACCCAACTGTGAATTACACAAATTTAAATTAAAAAGCTAAAATCAAAATTAAAATTAAAATTAAAATTAATCAAATAAACATCACTTTTATCAAAATAACAGTATATATATTTTATATTTAAATTAATTTATTAACACAAGCTTTAATAAAATTTAAATTAAAAAAGTAAATTTTAAAATTAGATTTAAATTACTCAAATAAACTTCACTTTTATCAAAGTAACTTTACATATATTTTATATTTAAATTAATTTATTAACACAAGATTTAATAAAAGTTAAATTAAAAAATAAACTTAAAACTTAAATTTAAATTACACAAATAAATGTACTTTTATCAAAATAATACATTGACACAATATTTATTTTCATATTGACACAATCTTTTTCACAATCCAACATTGACCATGGTTAATTTTAATATTGAGGCAATCTTTGTCATAATGCAACGTTGGTCCATCGTTGACCATGGTTGATTTTCATATTGAAAGAATCTTTGTCACAATGTGGCAATGGACCATGGTTGACTATGGATGACCATGGTTGTCACAATGTGACATTGGACGAAGAGACAATCTTTGTCACAATGTGACCATGATGATTGACCATGCTTTACCATGATTGGCCATGGTTAACCGTGGTTGACAATTATTGACTATGGTGGAACATGATTTTTTTTTCATATTGAGACAATCCTTGTTACAAGGTGACATTCAACCATGGTTGACCATGATTATATACCAAACAGATTTCTATTCAACCATAGGACTAATATTATAAACCCTATGGATAATATTATACCCTATGAATATGAACCATTAGATTAATAAGCCTAAGAGATGGATATTATAAAATAAAGGGATTAATATTATAAACTCAAGGTATATAAACCCTGAGATAAATACTATAAATCCAAAAATAAACATGGTTGACCATGATCGATTTTCATATTCACACAATCTTTGTCACAATGTGATATTGGACCATGGTTTACCATGATTTATTTTCATATTGAGACAATCTTTGTCACAATTCCACGTTGGATCATTGTGACCATGATTGATTTTCATATTGAGACAATATTTTTCACAATACGATGTTGGACCATGGTTGACCATGGATGACAATGGTTGTTACAATGTGACATTGGAGAAAGACATAATCCTTGTCACAATGTGACCATAGTTATTGTAGAGTTCCATAACTATTTTGTTTTGACACCCTTTTTCCTCCATTTTTCTCTTTTTCGTCATCATTATGAACTCAATAAAGGCAGTAAATCATAGATTTTGATAAGGTAAAAACTCTTACATGTCTTATTTTTCATATTCGTTAATGTTCCTTATTGTTATGTTAAAGATTGCATTAGCTATGGAACTAACATGATTCAACACCTATTTTATAAATCTGTAGCTACCTCCATTGTTCGCAGGGTTCTAGTACGCAAATGAAGAAACTAAGCACATGGGTAGTTGAGGATCGATCCCCTCATGGATCTTCTCCTATTCACTCTAGCCAATTCACCCAAGGAATCACATAATGGCACGGTCAAAGACACAGGTCAAACACGTAGCAAAAAAAGTCTCAGTACACCACGTTTCTTCAATTTGCTTTCCAAATAGAAAATCGACGAAATTACGATTTTCTGTTTAGTTTCAAATTTGAATAAGGATTGAACAAAAGACTTGTAGGCATAGAAGTCTCAAATTGTTGAGGATAGATTTCATATAAATATCTAACCTCTGTAAACGATAGTAGGGAGGAAATAATAGTTAATTGCTAAAGAATTGTGAAATAAAACTTTGTTCTTGTATTAATTTGAACTTATCTTTATGTGATTCAATGTGTATGTGTTACATAGTAATTTTTCACTCTCGTGTCACTCCCTATTCCTGATCTTGGAGAACCATAGTAGTGACTACTCTCCTATACTTTCACCATGAAAACTATGCTCTTGCATCCCTTGAAGTTTGAAGAAAGAAGTCCCCACTCCCTTCAAAACATTTCCAGAGAATCCTTCTTAAAACTGAGTTTTCAAGATCAACGCTCTTTCTGAGTGTCTCACCCATGCCGATGGCACAAGTTTACACTATGACTCGTGATGATCAATGCTACTGCTAGCCCAATACCCATGTCAGTCTACTTGTGGAAAGTTTTATAAAAGGAAATGGAGTTTCATGTCTAGAAACTTCTAGTGGTGATGTGCTAGATGTTCGTTGGGCTCGATAGAGCCGAGGAGGTCTCTTTGGGCTTTTTTCCCCTATAAAGATGGAAAAAACCAAAGAGATAATCACTCTCCCATCATAAGAGGAACCATCTCCCCTCCATCAAAGCTATATAAACTCCTTATTTTCCAAGTTGAACTCGTCTTTTTGGAGCTTGAATAACCACAAGATATCTATAGTCTTTTTCCTTATAGTTTAAGTGTATAAAGAGAGAATAGTGTGTTTGGTTTTGTTTGGAACTAAAAGGAAGAAACCTTAAACTTCCATTGTTGAGGCTAACCATGAGATACTAGAAGTGGTGTTGGAACTGGGATACATCGGAGGAGACCTGTAATGTCAAGGCTTTGGTTGTATCTCTTTCTGAGCTTTATGTCAATACAACTAATGGTTTTTTTCCTACATTGATTTTCATATTACATTTTATGGCTTAAGATTCCTTGACTTTTTAAGTGAATTGAATGGAATTGTATGCTCTTATTTTTGTTGTTGTCTCTTTTGCACTTGTTTTAGGTATTTGAAGGAGAATAACAAAAATAAGCTGGAGCAAAGGAGCAAGGCTAGCATCAAGTGGATTAGCATTCTAATAGGTAGGCCCTCTTATTTGATTCTATTTAAGGAAGTTTTCATTAGGTTGTTCTGTTTGCGGCTAGACCCACTCTAGGGCTAGAGGGACCACCTCTGTCCGGAGAGGAGATTTACCTACTCCACAAATTGGTGACTCTATGGGGATCCATACCTCTCTTTTGATTGTTTTTCATTTCATGGTTTGTGTTAACTGTTGTTGTAGCACCCTTTCCCTTTGGTTTTCTATCCTTTCCTTGGTTTTCTGCTTTGGTTCTGAATTTTACAGTGACAAATCTCATTTTTATATTTGAAAACTTTTATTTTTTCCTTGAAATCCTCGATGAGCATGTTTTATTTTCTGAGAGTCGAGCCGACGAGTGTGAATTTCTCTAAAGAGGTCACATGGCACTCCCTTGTGGCACTTGTTGTCAACTATTCAATCACGCTGATTCTTGTAAGGTAAGATCGACATTTCTCCTAAATCATAACTTGTGTTTCTTGCTCTCATAATTTCTGCCTCTTAGTCTATTTGCCTTTGTTCTCCCTAGCTAGAAAGCTTCATTAGCTTCTTGTGTGTGCTTGTTTGGTTTAATATTTCCTTGATTTTTTAGGTCTTTGGATGGTTTGTGACCCTATGGCATGTAGGTCATTGTCCATTCAATTGTTTGCATGATGAGAAACTCATATGGTTGGTTAACTACTACATGGATTTTGTGTTCTAGTTCTTTTTACTGCTTTGGTTTCAATTGAACAAGTTTGAAAATTTTCGTTTTCTCTTCTCTTGGTTGAACGTCTCTTTTAAAGCATAGATTACAATTTATCATCTTGTTTCTATTGAATCTTTGAATGTTTGGTTTGGAAAGAATTCTCTTTTTCATCTTTTACATATGATTGATGTTCATTGTTTGAAAAATTTTCATTGAAGTGTTTATGAGAGCTTCATCCTATCATTCCATTGAAAATAGATAATTCTAGTTTTTTGAATCAATATGTTGCATTAAGTGGCATCATTGAAAGCTAGAATTGCATCATCATTTTGCATTCAAAAGGAAATGAACTTCTTTTACCATTGAAGGGACTAGTTGAAGTGCATTTGATAGGAAGATAGGAAGTGGACACATTTTTTCATTATTTTGTTTTCAAAAAGTGAAGAAGTGAAGAGTCATCTTGCTTTTAGTTTCCTGTTTGCTGCATTGATTTTTTTCTCTACTCTCATTAGTGTAGACATTCATCGAATTGAAAGGGTTTTGTCTCATCTAGCTACATATAGAAGTTTTTCGATTCACATTGATAGGAGCTAAAACTGAGACATAATTTCAAGATAAACTTTAAAATGTATTCAATTAACCTAAGAAACATTTTAAACCTAACACTCAGATTTTAGAGGTCTAGGCTAGAGATGTGTTCTCGCATATTTAATCCTAGTAGCTGTCGTTCAATTCGGCACTAGACAACACTAGTACATACTTGTGCTACCTGTACCATCACGTATATAAAGGGAGAGCCCACTAGGTTTGCAATCCTTTATCCATAGGAAACTTAGTGTGCCACCTTGTAAATGTGATATACCAAACACAACATTCGAGGAGATTTCCTACCCGTACTTCTCAGTTTGTCGGGAGGTATTATGAAGTTCACGGTTACTTGGTAATCCTTTTTCCTAGATTATCCTCAGCAATTGTTTTGGTCTTTTTAACTCTCTAAATTTAAACTATCATTGAGCACTTGTCCTTTCGAACTCGTTTAAATTAAAAGTGATAGAGTCACCTTCACCTTCTTCTCGACTCTTAAAACATGAAAAAGCACCAGCTTGTTTCAGTTTCTTAAAAAATATTTGCCAACGATAACATCATATTCCTGAGAGTCCTTTTCTAGACCACATCATGAGTATACATTTAATACATTTTGAAGAAGCCCTAAAATTAACCTCTTCTTTCTTGTTATTTGTGACAAAGTCATTCTGGTAGAACCATCAGGTTTTCCTAGTTTCTTTTCCACTCTTCCATCTGAAAGATCACCTGAGGAGCCTCTTCCCAAACTCCCGTAGTCACTCGAGGATTAAGGTGTTGAACTTGGAATTGTTCTTAGTATTCAACCTTTGTCATCTCTTCCTCCTCTGTCAAATATTGGGTCAACTTACGAATCTGGCCTGGAATCTCCAAATAATCTTATCTAGACTCCCGAGAGTTCACCGACCCTTGAAGCTCAGCAAGGACTCACTATTTTCCCTCCAAATCCTTTGTTCGATCCTACTGTGATATCACCATAGGATCTGTACAGTATGTACAATCAACTGGGTATTCATTTTGAATTATCGCCTCGAAAATCTTTGATTGTCCATCATCATTTGTTTCCACCCATGGAATCAGAAGGAAATATTCTAGTCTCCTCTCCAACTCACTCAGAGGTTTCTACTACACACACTCCTCAAATTGTTAATAAACAGGGATATAAATTCCCTCCTAAAGGTTTCCATTACACAAGAAGCATTCTAACCAGCATTTACATTGAGCATAGTAGGCACTCATTGCCGCATGTTTATACGTCTCTAGCTCAGTTTGTGTCGGGCACTCCTAGTGCTTCGTCATTGTATCATAATCCTATATGGTTGTCTAGTGCTATGCCTACCTCACGTCCATTCATTCAGAAGTCAACCTCTCAACTGAATGTGCATACTGCAGTCACTTCAGTTCTGGTGCAACCCACCATTCTGAATCCATTCGTTTCTTCATGTCAACCGACTCTTTCGGTTCAACCGACGGTCTCGAGTTAAGTCTCTGTAAGTTTTTCAAATCCTCCAGTAATTGGACATGTTGTACCAATGCCTAGGAGGCAAGATCCAAATATCTCCATGATTTCTAGCAGAACCAATCTGAGTAGCTCACAAGATCACATGGTTGGACTGAACTAGCCCTCTTACAGTGCTATTTTGAACCCTCCTTGTCCTTCTAGATCGAGTAATGTCCAATACTAGTATTCGATCCCTGTTGGTCCGTCTGGGTTAAGTAACATAAAGTACTAGCAATTGTATGTGGCTCAAGGTCCATTGCAACCTCCTCATGTTCCCTATGGTTCAGAAGTGATGGTAAATCTGCCTTACGTCCCACAAGATGGACCCTATGTTTAGCCTGGTCCATCTGTCTTGCTTGGTGGGTATGGCAAGATCCAATTCGGGAACTTTCAAGGTATTGCTCTAGGAAATGTCCAAGTACCCTCGCCACAGCAAGGGCAACCCTTACAACAGCAAGGGAAACGTTCATAGCTACAAGAGCCATATTTGTAGCGGCAAGGGTAGACAATGCAGTAGCAAGGAAAACTACAACAATCATAGGGGAAATCCTTGCAACAGTCGCAACAAAATTTGTAGCCGCAAACATAGTTTGTTCACCAATCCTCACAACCTATTCCTTCGCAAGGTCAACCTCTGCAACCACAGGGACAACCTTTACAACAATAAGGCCAACCCTTGCAGTAACAAGGTCAACCCGGGAAACAACAACCCTTGTATTCATATCAATAGGGCAACCTTTACAAGGCCAACGTCAAGTCCTGCAACAATAATCTCAATATCCCTATGACCAAGGGAAACATGTTCAGAATCCTTATGTCCAAGGGAAACAGGTGCAAAATACTTATGTCCAAGGGAAGCAAGTTCATCACCCTTATGTCGAGGGGCAGGGGCTGCAAAATCCATATGTCCAAGGCCATTAGGTTCAATAACCTTTTAACTCGTATGTTTCTTATCAGAAGCATATGGCCATATAGTATCAATGCTACCAAGGTCATAATCCTCCCTACGGGTAAGGTAACCTACAGTGGGGGGAAAACGAAATTCCATATGGAAAAAATCCTCCACTATGCGAACAAAATCCTTACCAACAAAGAAGGGTTCTCTAGTCCGGGCCCGCTCATAGGCTCCAAATGCCTTTTAGTCAGCAATTTCCATTCTTGGCCGCACTGCAGGTGCTAGATGTCTCTAAACTCATGAATGATCCCATTCTTCATTCGCCATACTAGCCTCCAGTTCCGTCCAAGGTTCTGAGAGATTGTCTAAAGTTTGAGGGAAAAGCAAAGGAGGATCCAAAAGCCCACATGATGACATATCACCTCTGGTTCTCCTCTAATTCATATGTTGATGATTCTATTCGTCTTCAACTTTTTCACTGAACTCTCATAGGTGTTGTAGCCAAGTGGTACATTCAATTACCTCGATGTACCTACAACTAATTTAACACTCTTGCTATGGATTTCCTCACACATTTTCATCTGCCAGCTTGCTATGAAATTGACACCCATTTGCTTACATCTCTTAAGAAAGATACTATAACCCATATATTCGATCACATCCATGAATGGAGGAATTGGCATCGCTTGATCAAGTCTGAAATTGATGATCATTTGTTGAACGATTGGTTTACGAAGTCATTCATCAGTAAAATTTCTGAGGACATAACTATGCGTGGCTATGTCACTGAGGAGCAAGCCATCACTCATGCCTAGTATTTATACCTCGTCTACTCGAAATCTGGCATGTTATATGATATGTTACCCAATGCTCCAAGACCATCACCTCATATAAGAACATCGAAGTCTCTAGCTACGCCACCTATTGATGGATTTATTGGTTTTGTGTCTCAGATCCCCATGAAAGCGTCTTCCAAGTAGAAGGTGGTCTCAAACACTAGTCCCAATGATCCCTCTCAAAATTCACCTGGTCCTGGTAAAACCTCTAAGGTCCATGTTGTCCAATCTACCACAATGGAGAAGTCCTCTATAGGTAAGAAGAAAGGAAAAGTCAAGACTAAAGCCGATGCCCCAAAACAAGGCCCTCCTAAGTCATATGTTGGTAATGCTTCTCAAAGGAAGCCCAAGTATCCATGCCTCATCTATGAGGATTATCACTATAATAAATATTGTGCTTGATGGTCTGAAGTTAGTTGCTTGTTCAAAGGGAACCCAACTGTCTTGAAAGAGCCGTTTTTGTCCCAGCGAACCTAAATGGTAGACCAGCCGCAATCTTCCGCTTCCTCAGGTTCCCAAGTGTTTATGATGAGTACATATATAAATGTGGCTACCACATGGAAATATTATCAAACACCTACCCCAACAGTAGGGAAAGAGAAATAAGGCACCCATTCCTCCTCTATCGCGCATTCCTCTGGTCCTCTCCATATAGAGCGACCTAATCCTGATTCAGCTATTCAAACACCCTCTTGGGGTGTGCTGCAAGAGTCCTCGTACAATTTGAATGCTCAGGCTACTTAGCATTATAACATTGTTGAGGATTTGGCTCAAGCGCCATCATCTATGTATACTCTCAAGGTCCTTCAAATATGTCCTTCTCAATGTAAATTGTTGTTGTCAACTATTGGAGGTATTGATCCATTTGACTCCAATCTCATTTGTTTTGATCAGGAAAACCACATTTTGTGCTTACCTTATCAGATTTCCTTTCTCCTCTAGGTGATCATTAATGAGAAGACAATTCACAATACCATCATTAATGAAGGTGCTTCCACCTGCATCATGTTTGTCTCTTGTTAGAAGGAAATTGGTTCTCCTACCTTGAACCAATCACCAAAAAATTTGGAAGCCTTTGATAGGCATGATTATCGACCATTTGGTGTCCTTTTGAATCTTACCATTACGTTGGAAGGCAAGACAATACATGTTGAAGTAGAAATTGTCGATGCAAATCGTAATTATAACATTCTAGTAGGACAGAGTTGGACCCATGTGTGAAGAACACTGATACTCCTTATGAGAATGTGGGGGCTATACTTTTTAAACATCCCGCCTTGATGGGTATTTTTCCTCTCCCACCTCTACATGTTACCTCAGTCAACATGATCTCGATTAGGTCTGATCCTTGGGCCGTTCCCTCTCCTCATCTTGTTGATACATATGGTGATGTCATGTCGTTAAGCCCCACCAAGATCAATTATGTGGGGATTGTTTTGGCTTCAGCTTCGATACCTACTAATCATACTGTTCTGAGTGCATCTCTTGACACGTATTCTCAATCCTCGTGGCTTGGTTCTTCATATTCCATCGATCCCTTAACTGTTAGTTTTCCCTCTCAAGAGAATATCATGGAAATAATGTCTCTGGAGGAAGCACCATGGAATGATACTCATCATCATTACTAATTCTTTCCTGGCCCGATAATCATGTCTACATGTATTGAGAAGTTCTCTTTGCTTTTCTCAACCCCACCACTTCAAATGCCTATTATGACTCATGAAGTTTGGTTGGAAGGAAACAATATTTCCGTAACAATGTCCATTAAAATTTCTATTAAGCTAGGTATCATGGTAAATGTTCATATTGGGGTGACTTGTTCTCCTGATGAGATCAAAACTATTAAAAGAGGAGTAATCCCTTACCATTATTCCTCTTTGTTGATGTTTATTAGGTTGGACATCATTGCTTAAATCCTTTGCGCTCGTAACTATGTCTAGTGGTGCCCATGATACAAGATTTGTTGGATTTTCTTCCCCACGGTTCTTAGTGTTTTTCATTTCCTGTTGTAGAATCACAATAGTGGACATTGAATGTATCTACCAGACAATTACACCCACCCACACTGGTTTTCATCCTTAGGATCAAAACTAGAAAAAAAATAGATAGATAGACTGAGGATGCCCACAATTCTTAGCTCTTATCTCCTTTTAAAAGCTCGATGAACTCTCTAGAACCCTTATTTTATTGTTTTCCTCAAAAAAATGAAGGTCAATACCATGGGTCTATACCATGGGCTCATTATGGTATAGACCCATTTTGGAGAGTCTTTATCGTAATAGTCTAAGGATTATGCTTTTTTTCCCTCAAGGTTAAGGAAATTCGGACCATATTTTAAAAAAATTTGTGAGGGATTTTTGTAAATCCAAGTAAAACCTATGTAAATTCATAATTTTAGGTGTCCTAGAATTTTTTGATGGTGCCTAATCCAATTCCACCATAAAAAACATGATTCAAACACTACCTATACAAGATTTTATGAGATTTTTTTCCCTGATTCTTTTGAATTTTGGCTGTCAATTTCTCAGCTCTTTATCATTGTCCAATACATTGACACATATTCCAATATGCCATGTCAAATGGGAAGTAGTCTAACTAGCGGGAAGAATTTCCAGGAAAGTTATGGAAATTATGGTCATATTTAGAGAAAATTCGGCGAGGATTTTCGTAAATCCAAGTTATAGTTGTTAAACTTCAAAATATTAGGTGTCCTAGATGTTTTCGATGATGCTTAATCCATTTCCACCATCAAAAACAACATTCAAAAAGTGCCTCTACAAGATTTTCTGAAATTTTTTTGGGGTAATTCGGGCCACTTTTGGCTGTACGAGCAATAGCCTTCTTAGAAAACTCCGTAAAATGGCATATTAAAAAGGTAATTTAAATTACCCAAATTTAAATTACTCAAATAAACATAACTTTTATCAAAATAACCGTATATATATTTTATATTTAAATTAATTTATTAACACAACCTTTAATAAGATTTAAATTAAAAAAATAAATTTAAAATTAAAATTACTCATATAAACTTCGTTTTTATCAAAGTAACTCTATATATATTTTATATTTAAATTAATTTATTAACACGATTTAATAAAAGTTAAATTAAAAAATAAACTTAAAATTTAAATTTAAATTACACAAATAAATGTACTTTTATCAAAATAATACATTGACACAAGATTTATTTTCATATTGGCACAATCTTTCTCACAATCCAACATTTACCATGGTTAATTTTCATATTGAGGCAATCTTTGTCACAATGGGATGTTGGTCCATGGTTGACCATGGTTGATTTTCATATTGAGAGAATCTTTGTTACAATGTGGCAATGGACCATGGTTGAAGATGGATGACCATGGTTGTCACAATGTGACATTGGAGAAAGAGACAATCTTTGTCACAATGTGACCATGATGATTGACCATGCTTTACCATGATTGGCCATAGTTAACCGTGGTTGAAAATTGTTGACTATGGTGGAACATGATTTTTTATATTGAGACAATCTTTCTTACAATGTGACATTCAACCATGGTTGACCATGATTATAAACCAAACATATTTCTATTAAACCATAGGACTAATATTATTACCCTAGGAATATGAACCATTGGATGAATAAACCTAAGGGATTGATATTATAAAACCAAGGGATTAACATTATAAACTCAAGGTATATAAACCCTAAGATAAATATTATAAACCCAAAAATAAACATGGCTCACCATGATTGATTTTCATATTCACACAATCTTTTTCACAATGCCATGTTGGACCATGGTTTACCATGATTTATTTTCATATTGAGACAGTCTTTGTCACAATGCCAGGTTGGATCATTGTGACCATGATTGATTTTCATATTGAGACAATATTTGTCACAATACGATGTTGGACCATGGTTGACCATGGACGACAATGGTTGTTACAATGTGACATTGGAGAAAGACATAATCCTTGTCACAATGTGACCATAATTATTGTAGAGTTCCATAAATGTTTTGTTTTGACACCCTTTTTCCTCCATTTCCCTCTTTTTCATCATCATTATCAACTCAATAAAGGCAATAAATCATAGATTTTGATAAGCTAAAAACTCTTACATGCCTTATTGTTCATATCCATTAATGTTCCTTATTGTTATGTTAAAGATTGCATTAGCTACGAAATTAACATGATTCTGCACCTATTTTATAAATATGTAGCTACCTCCATGGTTCGCAGGGTTTTAGTACACTAATGAAGC
This sequence comes from Pinus taeda, assembly GCA_000404065.3. Taxonomy (NCBI): domain Eukaryota; kingdom Viridiplantae; phylum Streptophyta; class Pinopsida; order Pinales; family Pinaceae; genus Pinus; species Pinus taeda. The sequence continues at coordinate 13,486 of APFE030816466.1, forward strand.
AACTAAGCACATGGGTAGTTGAGGATCGATCCCCTCATGGATCTTCTCCTATTCACTCGAGCCAATTCACCAAGGAATCACATAGTGGCGCGGTCAAAGACATAAGTCAAACGCGTAGCAAGAAAAGTCTCAGTACATCATGTTTCTTCGATTTGCTTTCCAAATAGAAAATTGACGAAATTACGCTTTTCTGTTTAGTTTCAAATTTGAATAAGGATTGAACAAGAGACCTGTAGGCATAGAAGTCTCAAATTGTTGAGGACGGATTTCATATAAATATCTAACCTCTGTAAACAATAGTAGGGAGGAAGTAATAGTTAATTGCTAAAGAATTGTCAAATAAAACTTTGTTCTTGTATTAATTTGAACTTATCTTTATGTGATTCAATCTGTATGTGTTACACAGTAATTTTTCACTCTTGTGTTACTCCCCATTCTCGGAGAATCCTAGTAGTGACTACTCTCTTATACTTTCACCATGAAACTTATGCTCTTGCATCCCTTGAAGTTTGAAGAAATAAGTCCCCACTCCCTTCAGAACATTTCCAAAGAATCCTTCTTAAAACCGAGTTTTCAAGATCAACACTCTTTCTGAGTGTCTCACCAGCGCCGATGGCAGAAGTTTACACTATGGCCCATGCCGATCAGTGCTACTACTAGCCCAATACCCATGTCAGTCTACTACTGGAAAGTTTTATAAAAGAAAATAGAGTTTCATGTCTAGAAACTTCTAGCGGCGATGCGCTGGATGTTCGTTGGGCTCGATAGAGCTGAGGAGGTATATTTGGGCTTTTTTCCCTGTTAAAGATGGAAAAAACCAAAGAGATAATCCCTCTCCCATCATAAGAGGAACCATCTCCCCACCATCAAAGCTATATAAACTCCTCCTTTTCCAAGTTAAACTGGTCTTTTCCGAGCTTGAATAACCAAAAATATATCTATAGTTTTCTTTCCTTCTAGTTTAAGTGTGTAAATGGAGAATAGTGTGTTTGGTTTGGTTTGGAACTAAAAGGAAGAAGCCTTAAACTTCCATTGTTGAGGCTAACCATGAGATACTAGAAGTGGTGTTGGAACTAGGATACATCGGAGGAGACCTGTAATGTCAGGGCTTTGGTTGTATCCCTCTCTGAGCTTTATATCAATACAACTAATGATTTTTTTCCTACATTGATTTTCATATTACATTTTATTCCTTAAGATTCCTTGACTTTTTAGGTGAATTGAATGGAATTGTATGCCCTTATGTTTGTTGTTGTCTCTTTTGCACTTGTTTTAGGTATTTGAAGGAGAATAACAAAAATAAGCTGGAGCAAAGGAGCGAGGCCACCATCAAGTGGATTATCATTCTAATAGGTAGGCCCTCTTATTTGATTCTATTTAAGGAAGTTTTCATTAGGTTGTTCTGTTTGCGGCTAGACCCACTCTAGGGCTAGAGGGATCACCTATGTCCGGAGAGGAGATTTACCTACTCCACAAATTGGTGACTCTATTGGGATCCATCCCTCTCTTTTGATTGTTTTTCATTTCATGGTTTGTGTTAAATTTTGTTGTAGCACCCTTTCCCTTTTGTTTTTTGTGCTTTGCCTGGTTTGCTGCTTTGGTTTTGAAATATAGAGTGACAAGTCTCGTTTTGATATTTGATATTTTTTATTTTTTTTTTTGAGATCCTCGATTAATGTGTTTTATTTTCTGAGAGTTGCATCGACTAGTGTGAATTTCTCTAAAAAAGTCATGTAGTACCTCCTTGTGGCACTTGTTGTCAGTTATACAATCATGCTGATCATGTAAGTGAAGATCAAGATTTCCCCTGAATCATAACTAGTGTTTCTTACTCTCATAATTTCTGCCTCTTAGTATGTTTTCCTTTGTTCTCCCTAGCTAGAAAGCTTCATTAGCTTCTTGCGTGTGCTTGTTGGGTTTAAGATTTCCTTACTTGATTTATGAGTTTTTGGATGGTTTGTGACCCTATGGAAACTAGGTCATTGTCAATTTAGTTGTTTGCGTGCTCAGGAAGTCAAGTGGTTGGTTAACTGTTCCATGCATTTTGTGTTCTAGTTTTTTTTATTGCTTTGGTGTTAGGATATTCTAACACATAGGAAATAGTTAAGTATAACTTGGTCTAGTGTAGAGTTAGGTAAAGTGTGTTTCTTTACTATGTACTTTTGTAACTTACAATCTAACAGTCATGATATGTAGTGATCCGACGGTTCATTCTCTCCTCGGTATTACCGACACTTGATATGTGGCTTAACACCCGGTTGGTCCATGATCTCTACTTAAAGAGCATGGAGGATCATTTGTAGGGTAACCGTTCATGAGAGAAGCTTATGTAAATTTTCATTCTTTTATTAATGAATTGCCTGAAGTGGTCAAGTTGGCTCAGGCTGTGGACTGTTTCCCTCTTTGAGGATTTTAACCACCTCAACAATACTGGTGTATTGATCTATGATCTGTTTGTGAGCGGTGTCATTTGGTGTTTTGTCTCGCGAACTTACCCTATAAATTCCTACATGGCATCAAAGATATTTTAAGGCCACATCCGTTGGTGATCCAAATCTGAAACCGGTAGAACTGCATCCGACTACCGTTTCCTAGATCTACTGTTTCTGACTGCTTTCAGGCTGAGGGGACTACTCTATTGTGTTAGGATCATTTGTTCCAGTGAGGGACCCCTTTTGTTTCACGCAAAAATCTTTCTGGTAGTCCTAGCTACGTCATTTTTAAGATTATGAGGTATACAATGTTTATTTGCAGTTTCTAGTTGTTTTCTCTCTATTTATTTTGGTTTATTTAGCTCTTTGTTCTTTTTATTACTGGATCTATACCTTTCATTTCTGCGTGTTCTCTTTTCCCCGCGACCTTATGCAATCTCGGCAAATAAAAAACAAAGAGGAAGGTTTTTTCTCATGTGTATGCTCTTTTCCGCCGTGCCTTATTGTGATCTCGAAAAATCAGAAACATTGAGGAAAATATTTAGTTTTTGGCTAAAGCTAACTTCAAGCTGCACGGTTTGTTTTTTTTGTATGTCTGTGTTGGCTTTTGTGTTTTTTTTTTGCAGGGAAAAAAGGAACTTTCTTAATTAAGCACGCAGCCCAAAGCTTCAGTGACTAAAAAAAGAACCCCCTTCCTCTTTTCCAAAAATTACTAACCTTTCAATCTAGCTCGCTTGGTCCAAAACTACTTTATGAGAATAGAGGTCTTGAATTCAAGTCTTTCTTGCTCCAAAGCTAATTTATTAGATTAAGTTTGGGAAGGGGGATAATTTTTTTCAACAACTTCATCTTCAACAACTTCTTCAAAAAACCATAACTTCGTCGGCATCTTCAACAACGTTTCTTCAAAAAACCATAACTTCTTCATCCGAAAGCCATTTTTAGAGCGTTTTTTCTTAATGAGCCTATTTTTTCGAGATCTTTCCATTGGAACACTTATTTTCAGCATATACAACTTCATTTTCTATTAAAAATGGAAATTCCATGCTAACTTATTCTTGATAGTACCAACTACTTCCAAAGGTGGTCCTACATTGTGGATTTACTTAGAAGTAAAGGTCTTTACCAAATAGCCTCAGGCCAAGAAACCAAATCAAAGGATGAATATAAGGAAGCGAAATAGGAAAATAGGCAAGATCAAGCACATGGGTTAATAGGGATATCTATTTCTCCAAACCTTAGATTCCATATCGCAGAACTTGATACTCCTCATGAAGCAATGAAACAGATCACTGAAGCTTTTGGAATTAAAAATAAACTTAGGGCCCATCAACTCAAAAATGAGTTGCTTACATTGGACCCCAATAATTTTCCTTCCATTGAATATTTTCTGTCCAAGTTCAAGACCCTTAGACTTCTCTTGGAAGGTCTTAAGGTTAAGAAAGAAGATGGTAACCTTATCTATTCCATTCTTACTAAGTTGGGACCAGCCTACTCTGTGTTTTTTCCACCTTCCATTCTACAAGAGAAGCCTTCATTTCTCAAGGACAATTCTACAAGTCCCCTTCCTTTGATTCCTTTTGTGATTCTTTAATAAGAGAACAAGAAAAACTCTTACATCTTGGTCTTTTTAATCTTGAAAACTCTTCTAAGAAAGCCTTAATTCCTCAGCAAAAACCAAATTCAAAGAATCCTAAGAAGTTGTATCCTAAAAGGAATAGTGCTAAACTAAACAAGGGTCCTAAGCAATTGCAGTCTCAAAATGAAAAATCATTTCAAAAAATTGATAAGGAAAATAAAATCCAAATGATTTAAGAAGATGGAATCTTTGGAAGCAACAATGAAGAAGCATAACATCCATTTCGAGCACTCTTCAACTTCAACTTCGTCTTCAGGAATAAGACTTCCTGCATGTGGCTGTCAAGCATCTCGGTCTGGCTATGCACTAAATGTATCTTCTTCTTCTCATTCTCATGAGTGGCTCATTGATTCTGGAGCTTCTTATCACATGGCCAAAAACAAAACCATGTCTTCTTCTTTAAATGATTGTAACACCAAAAATATATATGTTGGTGATGATAGATCTCTTAGTGTTGTAGGAACTGGAACTGTTCATATAGAAAATGGTCAATTTAATGATTTATTATGTGTTCTAACCTTATCGTTCAACCTTCTATCTGTATATTAGATAACTCATTCAGGTGAAGGTAAAATCACTGAATTTTCACCTCACGATGTTGTAATTGAGGACCTAAGAGATCCTAGACAGATTTTAGCTACTAGCATTGCTGATGATTATATAATATTGTATAAGTTTAACAAATTTGGGTCAAAATCTTCCCTCGGTATTTGTTGCTCATAATGATGAAGTCATCAAACTCTGGCATGAGTGATTTGGTCACTTAAACTATCGCTTCCTTTAGAATCTAGGTAAATAAAATATGGTGATAGGTCTTCCAATGGTATCTCGCAGAGATGGTGTTTGTGCTGGATGTGAACTCGGAAAACATCATCGAGATAGTTTTGAAAAACGTGCCTCTTGGCACACCTGAACCACTTTATAGCTTGTGCATAGTAATTTATGTGGTCCACTTCTAGTTGTTTCATTCTCTGGCTACAAGTATTTATTAACTTTCATTGATGATTTCTCCAGATGCACCTGGGTATACTTCTTAAAACTCAAGAGTGAAGTATTTAACATGTTTTTGGCCTTTAAGGACTTTGCTGAAAAACAATTTTGACATCAAATTATTAAGCTAACATCTCATAATGCCAGAGAATATGTTAACAACAAATTCATCAAATTTTTCACTAAGAATGGAATTCAAATGCAACATATTGTTCCATATACTCCACAAAAAATGGTGTAGCTGAAAGGAAGAATCACACCTTAAAAGAATGGCTAATTGTATGCTTCAATATAACGGAATTAGTTTTAATTTTTGGGAGAATCAATTAACTATGCAAATTACATAATAAATCACACTCCTACCAAGGTTTTAAAGAATATCACTCCAGAAGAAGCATGGAGCTCAATTAAAATAGATTAAGTCACTTTCATGTTTTTGGAAGTGAAGCATGGGCCCATATTCCAAATGAAAAACATAAAGCTTTAGAACCTAAGAGTGAGAAGTGTATTTTTGTTGGATATTATATAGATGTCAAAGGAGATAGACTTATTCCACTTATGTCTAAAAATGTTATCATTAGAAGAGATGTAAAGTTTGCTGAAAATATATTGGCCTATGAGTCTAGTTCTGCGGATGCGCCATCTCTCTCTATCTCTTCTACTTTTGAAAATATTTCTTCTTCAGATGATGAAAGTGAGGATGACAATCCTCCCCAATCTTCTCAGGATCTTTCTTCAGCTCCTCAGCTTCCAAAATGGGTTCGTGCTACTTGGGATGCAGCAGGCTCTCTTGCGAGATCCAATTCGAGAACTTTCAAGGTATTTCTCCAGGAAATGTTCAAGTACCCTCACCACAGCAAGAGCAACCTTTACAAAAGCAAGGGGAACCTTCACAGCTACAAGGGCCATCTTTGTAGTAGCAAGGTTAGACAATACAATAGCAAAGACAACTGCAACAACCGTAGGGGAAATCCTTGCAATAGTTGCAACAAAATTTTCAGTCATAGACGTAGTTTGTTCACCAATCTTCCCAACCTATGCCTTTGTAAGGTCAACCCCTGAAACCACAGGGACAACCTTTACAACAACAAGGCTAACCCTTGCAGAAACAAGGTCAACCCTTGTAGCAACAAGGTCAACCTAGGCAGCAACAACCCTTGTATTCATATCAACGGGGTTAACCTTTGCAAGGCCAAGGTCAAGTCCCGCAACAGCAGTCTCAAAATCCCTATGTCCAAGGGAAATAGGTTCAGAATCCTTATGTCGAAGGGAAATAGGTGAAAAATACTTATGTCCAAGGGAAGTAGGTTCAACACTCTTATGTCCAGGGGAACGAGGTGCAAAATCCATATGTCCAAGGCCAACAGGCTTAACAACCTTTTAACTCGTATGTTTCTTATCAGAAGCCTATGGCCACATAGTATCAAGGCTATCAAGGTTATATTCCTGCCTACGGTCAAGGTAACCTACAGTGGGGGAAAATCAAATTCCATATGGACAAAATCCTCCACTATGGGAACAAAATCCTTACCAACAAAGATGGGTTCTGCAGTCCGCGCCCATTAGAGCTACCAGATGTCTCTAAACTCATGGATGATCCCATTCTTCATTCTCCATACTCGCCTCCAGTTCTATCCAAGATTTCGAGAGATTGTCTAAAGTTTGATGGAAAAGCAAAGGAGGATCCACAAGCCCACATGTGTTGGCATTATGGTTAAAGTGTTGTCCTTGATGGCAAATCACTCAGATGATAAAACTTGGTGTTGTTGCCATCAAGTCCAAAGGGGGAGATTTTTGGCATTATGATGCATGTGTTGTACTTGATGGAAACCCTCTCATAGAAGATCATCTCACTTGTATACATTCAGATGAATCTAAAAATATCAGATGTGACAGAGTGAATGGGTTACTGGACAGCAAAAAGGGATCAGATGACAATTCACAAGTAAGCTTTGCCATCAAGTCCAAAGGGGGAGATTGTTGGCATTATGGCTAAAGTGTTGTCCTTGATGGCAAATCACTCAGATGATAAATTATAGTGAAGCAAAGTTATTTTCAAGTTCACGGAAATTT
>APFE030816468.1:0-11232 GCA_000404065.3 Pinus taeda
AAGTCTTGTCTAAAGACATCAAGAAACCAGAAGAAGCAAAGTTTGCCAGATGGCAAGCATTATTCGCAAATTTTGATTTTTCTGTTGAGCATATTAAAGGAGAACAAAATTGCCTCCCTGATTTTCTCAGCCGGGAATATCTTGAAAAAGGAACTGCACAGGTCATGATGATTGTCACCGAATGGGATCAAAGTCAGAAGTGTGAAGTCTTAAGGACCATCCCAGATAACCAAGACTGGGATACATATAAAAATAACTGGAAGCCTACATGGCAATTACGGAATACAAAAGTTCTTGATGCAGACCTCCAGCCTCATACAGACCTTCAACACTACGTGCCAGAAAGAAGAGTATATCCAAAAGGCAGAAAATGGATTCATGACATGATATATACTAAAGCCAAAGCTGATGCAAGGACAGCAAGAGAAGCACTAGAATCAAATTTCCATGACATTGGACGGATTGGGCACCAGGGAGATAGTAATACTAGAATTTATGGAGCATACTTCTGCATTTATCGTACCAGAGATCTATGGGTAAATCAGCCACAAATCCAATCAGGTGCAAGATGGCCAAGAGATGACCCTAAAATAATATTCCCAGATACAGTCTACAACTTTGCAGACTATAAAAAGTTGTGGTGGGACTTCATGAATGTCGATGATAAGACAGATACACATTATACAAAATTGAAATTTAGCACAATGGCAGCCTCTCAGAATAACCGGCAATGTGAATGGTTCCGAAACTGGTGGATAGACTATGGTGTCTACAGGACAGCCATGGATCCTGTGTACCATGAAGGATATCAAAGAAGACACTGTCAAAGATGCTTTGATTATAACATTGGAGACTGCTTTCATCGCATCTACAACACAGTCAGAGAAATGACAGCTAAAGAATGGGACCCTTTCCACATGACCAATTATTCTCTCCAAGAATATATGGTAGATCACTTGGAATGGTGCGTGCTAACCAAAGTTCAGCATCAGATCATATTGGGAAAGCCGATGATAGTCCGGAGAATATACACCAAGGCATGTGATGACTTGCTTTATAAAAGGGAAAGATTCCCTGACTTTACTTTATTTTGAATAAGTACCAGTCACAAGGGCTTAATTGTGATCAGTGTTCCCGTGGGCTTTACTGTTCAAAAGCCTCCACATTGTAATTATTCTCTCCTAGTCTTTTCTCGTGGGCTTTTTGTACAAAAGTATCCACTGTGTAGCTAGTCATGAGTCTGCTTTACCTGCTTTAGGTACAAGAATCTACTTTACAGACAATATCACATGCGTTACCCGAAAGCAATTATTCGGCCTGGCCTGAATATTTGTGCGGACGTCGCTTTGATAAAAGACTGGAAAAGAAATGATTCTTGAAGTCTTTTCGGTCTGAACAATAGTAATGTTTGTCCCCCCTTCTCACGCTATATAAAGAAGGGTAAGGCTCATTTGTGGATCATCGAGTCTTAGGCAATTGTGTGTGTGTTTGAGTCGAGTGTTCTCCTGCTCTGCATCTGCGGATATTCAGTCCGATCTGCTTGCATCACGAGTAGTCACTCAAAGTCCTTAGTTGGTTTGAGAAGCCTGCGTATCAGTGTGCTCGGCACTGGTAAGAACCTAAAGTGGCCGAACCATTAGAAGAGTCAAGTTCTGGGTGTAAAGTCTGATTCTGATACAGAGCCTATATCTTGCCAGAAGCTTCCGGTAGTAACTTGCTTATGATTAAGCTGTGAAAAGTCTGGTAAAAGCAAGACTAGTCTGTTTCTGCATAGAATCAATCTCTGTAAAAGCTCTATGAGCATTCTGTAAGATTTTTTCCATTCTGAAATAAAATGAGTATGCCATTATCTTATTTGAGGATCTCTGAGCATTTATAAAAGTCCGCTGTGATAGTAGTTCTCTCTGTGCTTTCCTCCGAAGTTCACAGGAAGTTCGCCAAAGGATCGAAGGGACGCCAAGACCGTGTAAGGCGAGGATGCCGTTGTAAAGGTCGCCAGAGCGTGAAAGATCTCAGTAGGTTCACCACTGGTTCACCAGGAGTTGGCTATCAGAAAGAACTGACAGACACAGAGAAAGAGCAAGCTTGTGACAGAAGCCCCTGCTAAAAATTGGTATAAAGAGACACTGTTTAGACTATGCTCTAACGACAATTGTGTCTTAAATAATTGGATTATAAAAGTGCATTTAAATGGTTGGATTATAATTTGATATCAGTATTACATAATAGATTATTATTAAGATTATTTGAATTTGACTTTTACATATTTAAGTCACTTTCCATTTTCATTTTGCTACAGTTATTTTGGTTCATCAACTTGACGAATATTTACAAAACCAGAGCCTGGTCTACATGGCAAATGCCATGACGCCTTCAAACTCTGGGCAGAATTAATAAACAGACATCCAGCTTATTATTAATTGAATCTACACCATCAGTACATTCTTATGGAGTGAACCTTCAAACTTCAGAAAACAAGAAAACAAGAAATATTGTAGAGGAAAGAGAGTATTGTTAATGCGGGGTCTGCACAGGTTTGAAATCAAGAAGCTGCTTGAAGTTCTCCCATGCCTTCACCCATATTTCGGCTGCATACACCCCGGTTTTTCCGCCATCCTTGGCTTCTATTGTAAGGTAGTACCGCACGCCTCCCACTACTTGCTCCTCCGTTTTTACCACTTTACAGAACGAAAGACTCACATTCTGCACAAAGCCAAGAAAACCCTCAATTAATTTTGAAGTGCATATACCTATTGGTGGAATATAAATCACAAAATTTTACACAATATTGCAAATCGCCCAAGGTCTTGAATCTCTTTATTGTGTTCCACATCCGGTATGTTGCGGATGCCCCCAACACGAGTAGAAGCATCCGACACTATGCAGAGCGGCAACAACAGACTCACAGGTGAAATACCTTCGGGTCTAGCTCGTTGCCCGACACTGTGGCGCACACGGCTCGAATCGTGAAATACTTTGAGTTCGCCTCCTTTCGCCACAGCCAGCTGAGCTCCTGATGCATTGCTATACGCCATTTGATGAAACTGAGTAACCATTCACGAATTTGAAATTAAAATATCTAGCATTTGGGCGGGCGTTTTCAAAATTCAAATGAATATCGCATTAATGCAGGCGTCAGTATTTTCCGGTGGAAGCTGGAGTCCTTTTCGGCCGGAGGGCTATCCCTTTACATGCCCATGCATGCATGGTGAATTTGCTAGGCGATTGCTGGCCACTTGATGTCCCATCATAGTACTCTTAAACCGCATTGAATACCCAATAGCATGGGATTTATTGGTTGCCCAAATTTATTATCACAGTGCTGGAGAGAAAGAAAGAGCTAACGTCCTTGTGAGGGTGTTCAAAATTCCTTGTGGAATAAATTAAATAGACAAACAAATTAAGGAAACATAAAATTACCATGTCCTTTCCCTCTGGTTTTCTGAATGTGGAAAACAACCTTTGAATTTACTCCTGTGCAGAACCCCCGATCAATCGCTCGCCTATGGCCTTTCAGTGCTTAACCTGTTGAATGAACATAGAAACCGAATTTGTGAGGTTACTCAAAATTCCTTGTGGAATGAATTAAAGAGACCAACAAATTAAGGAAAAATGAAATCACAGTGTCCATGAGTAATCAACTCGATGTCCTGCTTCCTTTCCCTCTAGTTTTCGGAATGTGGAAAACAACCTTTGAATTTACTCCTGTGCAGAACCTCCTGTCAATGGCTGATTCTGTCATGATTCATTCACCAAGCACAACTATATAATCACTCAACTCATTCCTGAAATGGCAAGTCTAATGTCACGCTTTCATGGAGCGTTAGCTACCTTTTTACTAAGGAATCATATTAAAATCTTAAAACCATCTTTTAGTTACCATTCCTCCTTAAACCGATATTTTAATTACCATTTAAAAGTTGAGCTGTCATATGCTTTCAAATTGCTTTTAAATGATATTTTTTAAATCCGCCCTTTCATGTTTTTTCAATTTTTCTTTTCATTGTTTTTAAAAAAAACATATTCTTTCAAATTTGTCAAAATATGAAACTAGCAATTTTAACTTAAATATTATTCCAAAAAAACTGCTACGCTCCCACGTAATATGTAATGTTAATATCACATATAAAATCAAATATTAATTTTAAGAAAGCAAATTTTAATAAAATTTTAAAACATCAAAATTACCTTAAAAAATCATATAATTTGTGTGATTGGGTAATTTATAAGGGTGTATTTTCATCTTTCTCATTTGTTATAGTATTTTAGATTTTAGATCTTACAAGAAAATTAAATATAGTCTTAACTTAAATAGTATTCACTAAAAAAATTATTCAAAATAAAATTATGTACTCTATAATAACATCTAGTCTTAATATCATATATCTAATTAAACAATAATATCAAGAGAAATAAACTTTACTAAAATTATAAAACATTAAAATTATTTAAAAATAAATAAAATTAGTGTAATTTTCATTTGGATCAACTTAGTATTATTTTTTTGGAAATTGAATGGTAAATGGTTTTAATGAAGCATATTTAATTTATATTTATATAAGCATTTAGATATGTAAATCTTTATTTTTAATTGGAATTAGTTTGGATGATTGAAATTTTATTTTTATTTTCCTCTTTCAGGTTTAAATTTTACTTATTGCATATTTTATTTTTGTGAGTTGATTGATGCTAATAAAGTACTTATAATCACATTCTTCTTTAAATGCTTTGAAGTATGACAAAACATTTCCAAACATTTAATTATTATCAATCCAAAACATTTTACAATAAAGAAATCTTAAATTGTTAGTTCAAGTATGATAAATTTCTTAAAATTTTATTATAAACATTCCAATAAAGGGAAGAAAATCTCAAAAAACATTCCTTAAAAGAAGAAATATGAAAACTATGGTAAATGATTTTTAGTATAAACATTCCAAAAAGGATGAAGATATCATAAATATGATTAATTATTGTGCTTGTTTATTTTAGTGTCTCTTTTCCTACTCCCTCAATTCCATACTAGTATTGAAAATCCTTATTCAATGAAAGTTCATAAAAATAATGATGTTTTATTATTATTAATAGTTAATTATTTTAAAATAATTTTAAATTAATTTTCATAAATTAAATTTAAAAGTAAACCAATGAATTTAATTTTGCTAAAAATTATTGCATATTATATTTATTAGTGATTTATGTTTACCATATTTTATTTCATAAAATCAAAAGTAAATTTATATTAAGTTTTCACTAACATTTTTCTTCATCGTCATTGTTATAACATTTCCCATAATAAGGGTGGGTGGTGGAGATATTGGGGAAAACCATGAAAAGTTTTTCCTAATTATCTACCCTTATTCTTATCCCCACCCTCATTAGTTTTCCCTAATATCTTACCTTCATATTTTCTCTCATAAGAGATGAGTAAAAATACTCACAAAAATAATTATTCTCCTATCAATATAATAGTTAATTAATTCTAAAATAAATAAACTCATATAAAATTAGTTTTATAACCCAATCAACTAATTCAACTCATTATAATTTTCTATCATGGTATATTCACTAGTGATTATTCTTACCATGTCTTATTTCATAGAATTAAAAGTTGGGATATATTAAGTTTTACCTAGTATTTCCCCCATCCTCAATCTCATAATCTTCCTCCACCATCACCCTCATAATGAGAGTGCAGGTGTAGAGAGATATTAATTATGACGATGACGGTGGGTGTGTAGGGAGGTATTATGGAAATATTAATATGGTGGAGGGTGTGGGGATAGGGGGGATACTAGGGGAAACACATTATGTGGAGGTGGGGAAGATATGAAGAAAAACTAAATATGAATGGGGGTGTGAGGTTGGGAGTATATATTAAGGAAAACTTATTACCCTCATAATGAGGGTGTGGGTGGGAAGATATTAGGGAGAACATATTATGAGGGTGTAGATGGGGGTAGCTATTTAATAGGAGGAGATATTAAGGGAAGCTTATTAAGTGAGGTTGGGGAGAGATATCGGGGAAAACTAAATATGTGGGGGGAATATATTAGGGAAAAATTATTACCCTCAAAATAAGGTTGGAAGTAATGGTGGGTATTAATTATGAGAGTGAAGTTGGGAAAACATAATATGAGGTGAGAGAGAGACATATTAGGGAAAACTTATTAGGTGAAGGTTGGCGGAGATATTATTTCCCTAATAAAGGTGTGGAGTTGGAGGGATATTTTAGAGAAAACTTTAGGGGGTGGGAGTATATATTAGGGAAAACTTAATATGTTTTCCTTAATATCTTCCATTGCCCCCATAGCCTCATCATATTAAGGTATTCATTATATATTAGCTCATACTCACCCTCATTACGAATTTTCTCTAATATCATCCCCCAACCCCATATTGCCCCCATATTTCCCCCACATTACATTTTCCCTAACATCTACCCCTACCCACACAATCCCCTCATTTTAGGTTTCCCTAACGTCTCCCCTACCCTACCCCCTCCCTCACCCTCATTATGAGTTTTCCTTAGTATGTCCCCCCAATCCTACACCTACTCATATTAATGTTTGTTAATTTTCCTTAATATTTTACTCAACCAAACACTCATAATTCATTTCTTTTCACACATCACAATGTGATATAATATTTTATTATGTATGTTATTCTAATTTATCATTTATTTATAACACATTTCCATTATTTATAATAATATTACTATCTATTAAGATTCCAATTATACAATATCATATCAACATATTTATAAATCTAAAATACACAAAAAGGCTAATAAATATAATTATTAATTTTTTATAATAATAATAATAATAATAACAATTTAACTTTAATGTCACAACCAAGCTCGACAACAAATTGGTATATGGTACCCTCTTGATTGTGTGACAATGGACTTGCCTCAATACAACAATTTGTCTGCTAAAGTTTATGAAGGTCCACATACATATTTATTAAATATTTTATATTAATAAATGTATGGAAATTATTATTGTAATCTTTTCTATTATTGTTATATTATTAATCTAAACATATATAACATATTAAGATTAATATGTAATAATATGTTAATAACTATAGCCCTTGGGGGCTTCCCTATGGGGGTGCGTATAGAGTGATTGGTGGACTTGGTGGTTGTGCCTACCACCTCACATAGGGGATTACATTTAACGGAGGGGGTGGCATGGCCACTCCCATACATGCAGAAGCATGTGAGTATACTGCATCTCATCAACCATGACAAGTAACATTTGGAGGAGGAAAGGGGGGTGGCGGGCCCATCTAAGAAGCATTATCCCATGGAAAAAGCTTCAAGCCCCCGTAAATTACGTTTGGCCTGCCTTTTGGGAGAAATCTAAGTTAGTTGGAGGAAAATCGGAAAAAATAATATGGGAGCATAATTGCTTGACATCATTGAGAGTGACTCTAGAGGGCAAGGATATCAGAGTGAAGATATATGTAAGTTGTGTAAGGAAAAATTGGGTGTCAGTTTTATACAACTTAGGGCTAAGGAAGCTGATTGGGTGTTCATACCATCTTTTAGCTGCAGACCACTACCTTTCAGTTTCTCTCAATGTAATTGGTACACATGGACCTTCTCTAGTCTTCTCTTGATGCACAGAGGTCATTGTGTCTTGGGTAATTGTTAAGCCTTCTTATATATATAATTTAGTTGCTATTATTTTGCTTGGCTTCGATATGGGCTTGGTCATTGTCTTTTGGTGTTTGTTTTTCATATGGGCTTGGTCATTGTCTCATTTGCATAGTTGTACCACTGGGACTACATCCATGCACTATGGTAGCTTTCCTTTTACTTTTTCCAAATGTAACAGCCTTGGTGAAAATTCCATGTAATCAGAGTTAATAAAGGAAAAAGAATAACCATGATTATGGGACACTTATTCCAACCTGAATGTTGGGAAAAACATTGTGGGTGTTCATTTGGTTTATTATGGCTAAGGAAAATGAAAAAGGCTTTGGAAAGGCATGAGGCATTAATTGGCATTTTATTTATGAAAATAAAGGAAATTAGGAGAAAAGGGAGGTGAAATGTCACAGGTTGCATGTGAGAAGGAAAAATGAAGGAAAATAAAGGAAAATTGAATCAAATAGACACCTCATTATTAAAAAGGCTTATGAGGATCAGTTGGTACCTTTTGTTAGTTCAGTTTTGGAGCTCTCTCTCAATTATATCTCTCTCACACTCTTGGACACTTAGGTTTTTCTTGGAGCACTTCAACCTTGGATCAAGAAGAGCAAAGAAGGAAAAGGAAAGAAAGGATCAAGCAAGGAAGATCAGGATCAAGTAGCTACAATGAGATTATTTGTAGGTATTGATTTGCATGTGTAATTTCCTTGCTAGTTTTGGCATGCATGGTTATGCATGTGTTCTCAGTTCTCTTACTATCATGGGCATGCGATTTTCCAAGTGTGACAATGTTCTTCAACCTTGTCTTTCCAATTACAGATAGTCATGGTGTGATGGGTTTTCATGTTTTTGGTTGAGCTAGATTTCCATATGGTTTCGAAACTGAGTGAGGTGGATCTATGAAACAAAGAATGCATAGCCTAGTGACCCCTAGACTATATTATGGGTTGCAGTAAATATGGATTTTGTGTTGCCTCGGTGGGCCTAGGAATCCTCGATCGGTGAATGGCTAGATATATGGTAAATCCTAGAGGTGGGTGCTCTCGATCAGGCCTAGGAATCCTTGGATGGGATATATGATAAAGCCGGGAGGGTGGTATCTCGGTTAGGGCCTACTGATACTATGTGGATTATAGTAAATCCCAGAGAATAGAGTCTCAGTTAAAGCTTAGTGATCTATTTTGGATTGCGATAAAGCCTAGAGACTACGAGACAAAAGAAATTATCATAGTGTAGGTGAAGAAACTCTGTCAGCATCCATGTTTTTTTTGGCCTAGTAATCCGACAAGGATTGTGGTAAAGATTGGTTATATTGATGAGGGTGAGGTGGTGTAGCCTCGAGAAGCCCTAGTTGAGTTTTGGTTTTGAGTCCCACATTAATGCTTGGAATATGTCACGGGGATGATTGGCTGAAATAAAGATTTGGTTCAACCAATCTATGGTCGAGTGGTTCATGGAAGTCTCATAACCGGTTCACTTTTGCATGCATTGATAAGAGTTCCTTTCCTTGGTAGTTTATGACAAAATGTACTGGTTCATATATGGCATTTATGGTTGATGTATCCCTATTATTTCTATTTTTTATATGCTAGTTATGAGTATGTTTTATGATAGTAATGATGTATGGATTTCATCACGTTTTTATTTGTAAATGAATGAAAATTGAATATATGACCTAATAGATGATAATGTAGCTAATGTGGTAAAGAATCAATGATTCTTAGCGATTCTCAAATAAGTATGAGACCCCTATGCTCATATTTTTTATTGTGACCTGTAGATTGCATATTCATGACATGCTTGACAAAATGCCTGTCATGGCTAGTAGGGTCTAGTCAAGTCTTTGTTCAAATATTTTCATTTGTATCATTGTCTCGATGTTACTTTTCATTCTATAAGGTTCCATGGAGTTCTAGGTAGTTTCTTGAGTACTCGCCCTAAAAAGGTGGCACCTAATTCAAGGTCGCAGGCTCAAAACTAGTTGACAAATACCATAGTCACTTGCATGCCCATGCTGTGAGAGTGACTAGAGAGACCCAGTCACATGCAAGCCCATGTCATGGGAGCGACTGGGGCTCTAGGGAAGTGAAGTGTCAAGTTGTCTCAGGGGTTGATCACCTAGAAGGGTTGGTTGGATCTTGTAGATTCTATGACATGTGTATAAGGTCAGATTGGTTGTGTTGTGTTAATTCCACTTCCCTAACTGTAGATGGGGAGTTGAATCAAATTATAGTAGCCTCTCATCACATATTTACCCCAGTGGATTGGTTAACTTTGGTAAATGTGAAAGGAGGGTGTTACAGAGTGGTATGAGAGCATGGTTCACCCCTTGGACTAGATGGGAGGTGTGTTGGTCATCCATTCATGTTGGTTGCATATGTGTTCCTTATACTTGTGGTCTATGTACTTGTTGTATATGAATAGTGTTGGTCATGGTTTTGTTTGTGTCGTCATTTGGAAGTTTATGGTGTGTAGTTGGATGTGTTTATCATGAGTATAGGTCAGTTATGCATTGTTGTGCATGAAAATGTTTGTATGTATCATGTTTCCATGCATGTTTTATGTATGTTGATTATGCATAAATTGACATGGTTGTAGTTTTCATACATGACTTCATGATGTATGGTTGATAGGTTCATGCATTGATGACTGGAATATGGTCAAGGTGATATCTATATGTTGTTATGCTTATGTTTATACATGCATTTTTCTAATTTGTTTTATCTTGCAAATGAGATATCCTCCCCGAGCTACATTGAGGTAAGTTGATTATGTTTATATTGGTTTAGCAAAAATGGTATGTTTGGAAGGAAAGAGATAAAGATGACTAGCAAGATGGTAGACTACAATTCCCGAGACTCTCCCTATGGATCAGATGAGCAACATGGTGTTGGGAACTCTTTTGACTTAGCAGACACATTGAGAAGCTTGAAGGAAGAATTAAGAAGTTGCAAGGAGGACAATCATATAATCATGCATGCACAGGAGAAGCAAGAAGAAGTCAATGTAGTAATCCTTTATAGTTTGTCAAAATTTTAGAGATAGGAACCACTTCGAATCAACCATGGAAAGGAGGAAAGAAATAATGGGGCATATGGCAGTAGATCTCATGGTGGAAACAAGTCAGACAAGGATGACACGATTAGATATGGCAGGTTCTTGGATACTCTGGATCAGAGAGGTGATGGACACAAGTACTATTTTAGTTCTGGTTCCGATAGACACTATGATCGTCATTGTTATCATCCTTACATGATGAGTGACAAGGATATTTTCCAGATGAATTTAGAAAAACTAAGCCACCTACTTTTTATGGAGATTTGATGAAGCCAGAGGATGTAGAGACTTGGTTACATGGGATGAAGAAGTTCTTTTAACTGCATCATTACTCAGAAAACATGAAGGCCATAATAGTGGTATTTAGTCTTAAAGGTAAAGCAAAGATCTGGTGGGAAAATGTAAGGAGCATGGAAAATTTTAGGGGCTAATGTTCGCCCAGTGGGCTAATTTTCCATGAATTTTCCAAAAAAAGATTCGCCAATTTCCAATTCTATAAAAGATGATTCGCC